>SCLH01000661.1:328639-341495 GCA_004367855.1 Oikopleura vanhoeffeni | reverse complement strand
TTTTTATTTATTTTAAAAATAAATTTTAGCAACTAAAAATTGGCGACAGAGTTACTTCAGAAGTTACTATCAGAAGTGCAATTATCTGCTTTTATATGGAAAATAACAATTTTTTAATGAAAAATCGTGATCGTTTCATCAAAATTTTAGACCTTTTTAAAAATAACTTTTGATTGATTATATATCCCTTTATTACGCTTTGCTTAGAATGCATAGCCACAATGTTAAAATCACACGTTAAAAGAAGTAGTGGCTACGCATTCTAAGCAAAGTGTAATAAAGGGATATTGATCAAATTGGACCAAACGATGTCGTAGGCCAGATCCTTGTGCATCGATTCCAAAAAAAAAATTGTGAACACCACTTTGAGCTTGTATCACGTGATATGCAATACCTTGCCTTTCTCACTAAATTTTCGAGAACTAAAATCAAAATTCTAGAATTAAAAATGTGGGATGCAAAAATATAACTTTTCAACTTCCTTATGCTAAAAAAATTGAAACTCCAACTTTGGGCTTTCTGTAATCAACATCGAAAGTAGAGCCTATATCGATCATTATGCCTGGGTCACTTTTAAAACTTATTTGCCTGTTAAAAGAATAGGGAATAAGTTTTTAAAGTTACCCAGGCATAATGATCGATATAAAGGCTCTGGTGCCTTGGCGGAACAAGTAGATATAGTAGATACATAAAGATACATATTAAAAACTCACCTTGATCCAAAATCAGGAGTGATTCCGATTTTGTTGGGTTTTTCAGGGGAATGGATGTTACTTTTTCTAATTTTTTCCCATCTATGCTTATTTGGACAAAATTTATTGATAAAAACGTGGAATCTCGATCTTTTTCACCGGAACATAAAGTTTGCCGAATAATAGCTAAAATAATAACGTTTTGTCTTTATATTTAGTACCTTGCAGTTGATGTTTTATGATAGATCGTAATATTTTGTATAATATTAGATATCATGAAAAACTATTCACCAATGAGCACCGCCTCAAAAAGCGTGGACATGTTTATAAATCATAAAAGATTAAATAAGTTATAACAAAATCCAATAAGTGAAAATGCTAAAAGATGATCGAACGCGCTCATCGGTTGGTGAAATAACCTACGCAAGAAATATTTAATTTCACACGCATATTACTTTTCAACCGCCATTTTACATCAACTGCATTGCGAATAAAAACTTACCAGTTTCAACATAGTTGCAGAAAAAAAATAAAATTCCGAAAATCATTTTAAAATTGCAGTTTTTATGTTTCAATAAAATATATTTTATTTCCAATCATTCCAAATGACTTTTTGTGGTTTCTCTTCTAGCGGCTGTCTTTTTTACTTCTCTAAAATCAATTTCACTGTCTTAGAATGAGGCCGAAAAAGGCTAGCTTTTTTCTTAGCTGGATCGATAAAATATGTAGCTAGAATCCGTCGCAAAAAGACACTTGGTCCCTTTAAATTTTTAAATGAGTTCGTTCTCGTTTAAAATTTAATTCGGAGACAATCGATTTGCTAGAAGAGTAGTATCCGCATATGCAGTTTATAAAACTTGGTTTAATAATTCATATATATTAGTGTGATGTTTTCCATGATACTCACTTCCGTAATTATTAATATTAGGAAGTTATTTTATACTATAATAATGTAATTTTTAATTCTTTATTAAAAGCAATGTTTCGGTTTTATTCCATTATCAAGCTAATAAACTCACTTGTTAGTTTCAAAAGTTGAACTTGCGCCAAGTCTAGAATTTTTATAATTTTGAGAAAACAAATAAATTATCAAAATATGGGCTACATTTTTAGCTAATTTTTAGCTTTGAGAATTCTGGTTTACTATCGTTTTTATATATTTGGTCGATTCTCATAGTTCTCACATGAAAATTTGGTATAAAATCTTTAATTCGATTAACAAGATCTCGGATATAGTATTCTAGAGAATTGGTTTAATCGAGATATAAATTGAAAGAAACTTCAGGCTGTGGGGGTTTTTCCGGAGAGCACAAAAATGTGAAAACTTTTCATCAATTATTTTCTCTGGATAATCATTCCTAAGAAATATCTCCTTTAAAATAGACAAATCGTTCAAAAAAAAGATCATCATTAGAGCAGGACTGTTTAGAATGATTGAGAGCTGTAAACACACTACTGTGGAGATACCCTCTACTAATGATAGATTTTTGTAATTGCTCATGAGTAGCACGTCCACCATTAATTTCGACTTATAGAAATAATGGGTGGATTGTTCCGAAACTTCTTGGGGGTGAATAACATATTGCAAAATGGAAAAAAAAATTATGAAAAAACTACTCATGAGAGTATCTAATCTGGCTTTTCTTTAAGTTTTAAACTCAATAGCGCCATTTTCTAGAAATTTAACACGATAAATAAAAAAGGAACACGATTTTTAATTATATAAAATACGAGCAAATTCAGAGCTTTTATAAAGTACTACTATTATAAAGTATACTATTTTTAAAATCTGGCTCAGAGGCTTAAAGTTACCAAATTCGTCAAAAATGTGTTTTTGAACAAAAAAATTAAAAAACTTTTAAATACAATGTCTATATCACGAGATACAGTTAATTAATTGAAAAAATTACTCAGAAAAAATCTATTAATTTTCTAGAATATGAAATTTGTTTGTCGAAATTTAAATTTGAGATTTGTGTAAGCAACTCTTTTAAGGGGGTGGTGTTAGTGATTTTTGGGATTTCAGAGGCTTCGTTGGGTTAGACTAATGCAGACTGGACATTTCTGAAACTCACATTAGGAAGATCTATCTTTGATCTCGCGATTCCATTTGACAGTTTAGTACCACTCCCACCAACCATGTAGTTAACCGCGGTTAAACACGAGTCTCTCAGCTTTTTTCAAAGAAACAAGGATCCTAGAGCTTATATCGGAAAGTTTTGAAATTTGGTGAGAATCCGGAAAATTGTCTGAATTTTAGTGAATCGGTAACGACGAATCGTTATTCGATTATCGGTTATGTTTTTTTCGATTTTTGTCTCAGGAGTCAGCAATCTGGTTGAATGTGCCAAAGAAGGGTGTTTTTTCGACGTTTTGATACAAGGCTTTTCTATGGAAATGGGAGAAACGTCAATTTCGGAATGTAACAAGCCCTGGGGGTGATGAGCATCGAATCGGTCGTACTTTTTTGAATTTCGTCCTGATTAGCTGTAAATCGACAAAATTTCGCGAAAATGACAATTTTGAGAATAAAAGTGATAATTAGAAAATTTAAATGTCATCAAAAGATTCCTTGGTATGATTTGCTGAAAACGATATGAGCAACTATGGTCTGATTTTTACCACAGCGGATTCTAGAAAAAAATTAAAGTTTGTGTTGAAAATCAGACCGTAGTTGCTGATATCGTTTCCAGCAAATCATACCCTAGGAATCTTTTGGTGACATTTAAATTTTCTAATTATCACTTTTTTCTTCAAAATTGTCATTTTCGCGCACTTTTTTGTCGATTAACAGCCAATCACGGCGAAATTAAAAAAGTACGACCAATTCGATGTTAACCACCCCTAGCTAGGGCCTAGGGCTTGTTACATTCCAAAAATGACGTTTCTGGCATTTGCACAGAAAAAGCCTTTTATCAAAACGTCCAAAAAACACCATTTTTCGGCACATTCAGCCAAATTTTGCTAAAATGCAGACAATTTTCTAGATTCTCACCAAATCTCAAAACTTTCCGATATAAGCTCTAGGATCCTTGTTACTTTGAAAAAAGCTGAGGGACTCGCGTTTAACCGCGGTTAACCAGATGGTTGGTGAGAGTGGTACTTAACTTTCAAATGAAATCGTGAGATCAAAGATAGATCTTTCTTATGTAAGTTTCAAAAATGTCCAGTCTCAATTTGTCTAACCGTACGAAGCCTTTGAAATCTCAAAAATCACTAACACCACCCCCTTAAAATGAAAATGATGATAAGATGAATCATATCACATATATGAGTTATAATTTTCGACTCACTGTCAATTTTTTCTAGCGCCTATTTCAAAATAAAGGTAGTATCCGACGGAGACCATATTTCGAGACTCATAACTTATGAGTCTCGAAATATGGTCTCCGTCAGATACTACTTTTATTTTGAAATAGGCGCTAGAAAAAATTGACAGTGAGTCAAAAATTATATTTTTCTATTTTAATGTGAGGTATTTACTATTATACTAAAACGGGTACGGTGGATTAATTTTTCTTGGTTTCAAGTTCAAAGCTCTTCTAGTTTTCGAGAAATAACGTAATAACTATCTAAATAGGTATTTTATAATCAAAAAATAAAAGGCCATTAGATGTTTATAATACCGCTAATTTTTTTTACGATATAATAATGCTTTATTAACAAGACTTTTTGTGACCAGGGGTAAATACAATAGTTTGACAAGGTTAAAAATTTGAATCCATTTTCAATCGTGTATTTTGAGATTTTTTACAAAACTCAGTCTGCACGAAAAACGATGGTTTTTAAGAGTGTAACAGTGCATCGTAATTTGTATAATGTCTCTAGCAACTTTGGAAGGCCTCATAGCTTAACTCGAGTGCTTCATATGATATGAATCATATCGCATTTGAGCATCGAGTGTTGCTATGTGGCCAGTTACTAGTAGTCAATATACGTAGGACTTTCTGGGGTAAATAGTAATTCGCAGAAAATGTAATTCGCCGAAAAATCTTAAATTTCGATTTTTCAAATATAAAGGCAATTTTAACTTCAAAATGGTCTTGGCCATCTCTTCCAGTGGTGAATTTCATCATGAAACCCAATATTTCATGTTTTTATGTCGAAGATTATTAAAGTTGAAGCTAAAAAACTCTCTTTTTATAAAAATAGTGCCTTTTTGGCAAAAACTTCTAGAATAAACTATTGATAAATTATGTTTTGTGTCTTACCATATTTAAATTTGACACTGGAAACGATGAGCTGATAGAATTTTCACAAAAACTTGTATTTATATTCGAAGAGTTGAAATTTTCGATTTTTCGGCGAATTACTATCTACCCGACTTTCTGACTGAAAGGTTCAAAAAGCGGCCTGGAAGAGTATTCAGATGGTAAATACAGCCACTAGATTAAGACATTTTCATTCTTAAACCACTTTCTCACACGGGGCAAAAGTACAAACAAACCTTCTTTTGTTTCTCGAAAACAAACAAAATTTTAAGATAAGTAATACTTATTAAGTATATCGCGAATTTTTTTTCTGAGATGAGATACGAAGTTCTGGTTACAACGGAATGCATCGTCAACAGTTTTGATTCAGACAAGTTACTTGTCACAAGTTCCAAAGACTACAAATTGTGTAACGTGATCAGATCATAATTACGTTTGAATCACAAAATAATTCTCAAAAATTTCTGATAAAATTCAAATTTTAGAAATTTTCTAGAGGAGATAGGAATTTTTCGATAACGCCATTATTTTTCTCATAGCCGTTTCACTCAGAAAAAATGTTCAATTTGCAAATAAAGTCTGTCCGACAGTTATCTGTCGTCAATATGTGTCAACATATACAGCCTGAGTTTTCTCGTTTACCGCGTTTTTTNGAAAGCGCTCCAAAAGCGTCAATTTTGTTTAATATGGCCTGTCAGCTAAAGGTTTTTGTGATTTTCAACTTTTTCAACAATGAATAATTTTGAAATTTTTTCTATTGGTTTTAACTAATGCCAATTGTCTATTGGGAAAAGTTTTGCTTTTTAGCAGCACCTGTGGTCACGTTTGAAATATTTGATGGTCATATTCGTGTTCTATGACGTCGATTAACTCTAGACGCGAACTATTGGTTAAATTAGTTTATTTCTGAAAAACATCATAATCCGAAATGTTGCCCTCTAGCGGCACATGTGATCATTTTTTGGAATTTTAAAACCAAGTTTTGTATTAAGTCCAACGTATAGCGTTTTGTCTCGACACCACTTGAACATCACCCGTTACATGATTATCAATGTGTGTATCATGTATTTTTTTACCATATAATGATGCTTTATTAACAAGACTTTTTGTGATCAGGGGTAGATACAATAGTTTGACAAGGTTAAAAATTTGAATCCATTTTCAATCGTGTATTTAGAGAATTTTTACAAAACTCGGTCTACACGAAAAAACGATGGTTTTTAAAAGTGTAACAGTGCATCGTAATTTGCATACTGTCTCCAGAAACTTTAAAAGGCCTAATAGCTTAACCTGAGTGCTTAATATGATATGAATCATATCGCATTTGAGCATCGAGTGTTGCTATGTGGCCAGTTACTAGTAGTCAATATACGTAGGACTTTCTGGGGTAAATAGTAATTCGCAGAAAATGTAATTCGCCGAAAAATCTTAAATTTCGATTTTTCAAATATAAAGGCAATTTTAACTTCAAAATGGTCTTGGCCATCTCTTCCAGTGGTGAATTTCATCATGAAACCCAATATTTCATGTTTTTATGTCGAAGATTATTAAAGTTGAAGCTAAAAAACTCTCTTTTTATAAAAATAGTGCCTTTTTGGCAAAAACTTCTAGAATAAACTATTGATAAATTATGTTTTGTGTCTTACCATATTTAAATTTGACACTGGAAACGATGAGCTGATAGAATTTTCACAAAAACTTGTATTTATATTCGAAGAGTTGAAATTTTCGATTTTTCGGCGAATTACTATCTACCCGACTTTCTGACTGAAAGGTTCAAAAAGCGGCCTGGAAGAGTATTCAGATGGTAAATACAGCCACTAATTTAAGGAATTCCTAAACCACTTTCTCACACGGGGCAAATAATATCACCCCATAAAAAGTACAAACAAACCTTTTTTTGTTTCTCGAAAACAAATAAAATTTTAAGATAAGTAATACTTATTAAGTATATCGCGAATTTTTTTTCTGAGATGAGATACGAAGTTCTGGTTACGGGATCACACCAAAACGCATGTCAATTCTAAGAACCGACAAAAAGCCGCGAAAAGTAAATGAAGGCGCTACTGAGCAGAGGTTAATACCGGGACAGATTTTAAGATTATTAAAGTTTGTATAAATCAAATATAATAAAATGAGATAAAAATTGAAAAAAATGCTGATGAAAATATAAAATAATTTTTGAAAGGTTTATTTNTTAAACTACTTAGATTATACCTAGGAGTGGAATTTGAGGTGAAATTTTATGGAAAAAATTTTGGTCATATTTTGGATGACTTATCACTTCTGGTTTGACCGGAAGTAGAGTAATGATCTGTATTAAACCACTTATATTTTACCTAGGTGTGAAATTTGAGGTGAAGTTTCCTGAAAAAAATTTTGGTCATATTTTGGATGACTCATCACTTCCGGTTTGACCGGAAATGAGATTAAACAATGACTGTGGTGAATCACAGAGCAGGATTTCGAAAATTTCCCTCGGTCACAAAATGCTTCTCAACATGTTCCTTCACCCAACCCTGCTTTTATTTATATTTATAATAGTAATTTCATGAAGTCTCATACGCCCTCAAAAAAAGCACCTTGCCTAGGGCTTGTTACATTCCAAAAATGACGTTTCTGGCATTTGCACAGAAAACGCCTTTTATCAAAACGTCCAAAAAACACCATTTTCGGCACATTCAGCCAAATTCTTGACCCCTGAGGCAAAAATCGAAAAAAAAGAACCAATTCACTAAAATGCAGACAATTTTCTAGATTCTCACCAAATCTCAAAACTTTCCGATATAAGCTCTAGGATCCTTGTTACTTTGAAAAAAGCTGAGAGACTCGTGTTTAACCGCGGTTGACCAGATGGTTGGTGAGAGTGGTACTTAACTGTCAAATGAAATCGTGAGATCAAAGATAGATCCTTCTTATGTAAGTTTCAAAAATGTCCAGTCTCAATTTGTCTAACCGTACGAAGCCTTTGAAATCCCAAAAATCACTAACACCACCCCCTTAAAATGAAAATGATGATAAGATGAATCATATCACATATATGAGTTATAATTTTCGACTCACTGTCAATTTTTTTAGCGCCTTTTTCAAAATAAAGGTAGCATCCGACGGAGACCTCATAACTTATGAGTCTCGAAATATGGTCTCCGTCAGATACTACCTTTATTTTTCTAGAAAAAATTGACAGTGAGTCAAAAATTATATTTTTCTATTTTAATGTAAGATATTTACTATTATACTAAAACGGGTACGGTGGATTAATTTTTCTTGGTTTCAAGTTCGAAGCTCTTCTAGTTTTCGAGAAATAACGTAATAACTATCTAAATACGTATTTTATAATCAACAAATAAAAGGCCGTTAGATGTTTATAATACCGCTAATTTTTTTTACGATATAATAATGCTTTATTAACAAGACTTTTTGTGACCAGGGGTAGATAGAATAGTTTGACAAGGTTAAAAATTTGAATCCATTTTCAATCGTGTATTTTGAGATTTTTACAAAACTCAGTCTGCAGGAAAAACGATGGTTTTTAAGAGTGTAACAGTGCATCGTAATTTGTATAATGTCTCTAGCAACTTTGGAAGGCCTCATAGCTTAACTCGAGTGCTTCATATGATATGAATCATATCGCATTTGAGCATCGAGTGTTGCTATGTGGCCAGTTACTAGTAGTCAATATTCGTAGGACTTTCTGACTGAAAGGTTCAAAAAGCGGCCTGGAAGAGTATTCAGATGGTAAATACAGCCACTAGATTAAGACATTTTCATTCTTAAACCACTTTCTCACACGGGGCAAAAGTACAAACAAACCTTCTTTTGTTTCTCGAAAACAAACAAAATTTTAAGATAAGTAATACTTATTAAGTATATCGCGAATTTTTTTTCTGAGATGAGATACGAAGTTCTGGTTACAACGGAATGCATCGTCAACAGTTTTGATTCAGACAAGTTACTTGTCACAAGTTCCAAAGACTACAAATTGTGTAACGTGATCAGATCATAATTACGTTTGAATCACAAAATAATTCTCAAAAATTTCTGATAAAATTCAAATTCTAGAAATTTTCTAGAGGAGATAGGAATTTTTCGATAACGCCATTATTTTTCTCATAGCCGTTTCACTCAGAAAAAATGTTCAATTTGCAAATAAAGTCTGTCCGACAGTTATCTGTCGTCAATATGTGTCAACATATACAGCCTGAGTTTTCTCGTTTACCGCGTTTTTTTTATGCGGTCGGTTAGACAGCCAAAATTGCCTATGCTTTGCTATAGATTTTGGCTGTCTAACCGACCGCATAAAAAACGCGGTAAACGAGAAAACTCAGGCTGTACACGTATGTGTTCGGTTAAAGATGGCCGATGATTAAAGGCATATATCCTTTACCAATCATAGTGAATCTCGAATATGACGGTGATCTCTATAACGCGTGTTCGACTCTTACTATTGTCGAATCCTACGCCGCCTTATCGGCCGGGGAATTAATCGGCTGATATGACGCATCGATCAACTTTGGCGCTCCCAATAACAAGCAACCTTGTCTATAATTATACCCAAAACAATCACCAAGACAACACTAGTGGGATTCGAACACGCGCTAAAGAGATCACAATCATTTTTAAGATTCACTTTGGCTAGAAACAGGATATGCGCCGCTTTTCAAAACGTCTATTTTCAGTTGATGGTTAACTTTTTGAATATATAAATTTCGGAATAAACGTTTACCAAATGTAAGGTAAAAGCTTTCAGTTTATTCAGTCGATTCTTATTTTTGCATTATAATTTTATTTTTGTAAAAACATCCAAAATTGGTAGTTAGCTATCAAAGGCTATCTGAGTATATCTAAGATAGGGATCTCCTGTTCCTCCGGTTCGCGTTCGTGGTTGAACTTCTATTTGAAGCTTTTATTGGTCAAAAACTGAAATCCGGTGCTTTTATTGGTCAAAATCGGGTCAAACACGAACGCGAACCGGAGGAACAGGGGATCCCTATCTTAGATATAACGGTAAAATTCTCTGATCAATCCGTTTATGCGCCAGTTTGATGCAGCCATCGAATTCAATCAGTTTAGTTTGTCTTTGTACGATTATACGCCAAAAAACAAAATTTAAAAATATCAAAAACTCGAAAATTGTTTTTTTGATAGTATAATTCGAATAAATCAAATTCGGTGGCAGCAACAGCTTGGAAATTTTCGAAATTAAGTAAAATACATTTCTTTTTGATTTTCTTTTTGAAGAAATGTGGTTAATTTTCATCTATTAAAAAACAAATTCGATCAAAAATTACATTATAAAAGATTATATCTTGTCTAAATGACCGGTTTCATAATATAGTGGCATTTATGAAAAAAGTCAGAGTTTCCATCCTTCCAGATTTCACTTGTACATTCCTTCAAAAAAAATGTGTATTTCATACCTGTAAGTTACAGGCTGTAACTGTCTCTAACTAGTTTTAGTTAGTCACTGAAAAGTCGTGTTGCGATGATGTATTAAAAACTTACAATAATAAAAATTCACTTAGACATTTTTATCTTGTTATTTATCTAATTACTTGCGTAAAGTGGCGTTTTCACCTAAAAACTAATTGCTTTATGAATTAGATTGTAAGAAAGTGTCAGCTAGCCGTCCAACCAGTTCCGTTTAAATTTACACATTTCCGAAGTTGAAATCTTTCGTTCATAACGTACCATGTAGTTTATAAGGAACTATGTTTAATTTTCCATATTTGGTAATCAACTGTTAGTCAAATTGACTAAGTCAATTCGATATAATTAAGAAAACTATAATTTAACCGGTGTACTCTGCATTTTCAAACAAGTTTTAATCGGCACTTTCTAACTATGAAAGATCATGTTAAATTTCCTCGTCGTGCCACAAACTTTGTGGCACAAAGTATCATGAGATTTATTTTAAAGCCAAAACTATGTTCTGTGAGATCAAAAATTTGTCATAGCGCAAGGTGTTATAGATTCTCAGAATCGTTAACACCTCCTAAACTTGGTCCGATTTAGCTAGACTTTTAGGGAAATTGACCAATGTTGGGAAAAAATGCAATTTGGACTGAATATTTTTTGAAATTTTCCAAAGCGCCGATAAGTCGAGCTTAAATAATTAATTTAAAAATATCAGAAAGAGGAAGGATTAGAGAGTTAGTTCGAAAACCACGGTTTTCTAATTTTGAGTGTTTTTTTAACGTTAATTTCTAGAAAGTCCTTTCTAGTGCCAATCGACATTTTAGCTAAATCGGAGCAAGTTTAGGGGCTATTTCCGATTCTGAGAATGTTGAACAACGTGTGGTATTTTGTAAATTTAAAATTAAAAAGGATCTTATTTGATTAAAAAAGCATTGTTTAGATATGTGCGTTATTTCGCATCGTCATAGCGAGACGAAGACGCTCGTCTTACTTATTTCAGCTTATACGTAAAAATAATTTTGACAAATCAACTCGTAGACTGTTTTCCAGCCAACTTGTTGGCTTATTCCGTTATTATTTAACTAGAAGTCTAGAACATTTTCATTTTAGATGAGTCTACAAGTTAACTCATTGACGTGCGCAAATGAAAAACCCATATCTCAGAATTTTTAAATCTTAATTTTAAAAATAATAATTTTTTATTAAAGCTCACAGCCTAAGTTTCAACTAAAAAACATAATTAGAGGGTTGATTTTGTTATGATAATGTATAAGTTTGAACGCCGTGGGCCAGGTGCAGTGTTCTGAAAGGGGATCCAACTCCCGCGTCCCGGGTCGGGACCGGGATTAAAAACTCATCCCGTTTCAGAACACTGACCAGTTGAGGTATTCACAAAAACATCCAACTGCTGATTTTAAAATCCGAAATAGATTTGATTTGCAGACTGTCAGACAAGATATATACTACAGATATATATACAGATGTATATACCACAGTGCTTAATTAAAATAATTTATATATAATAAAGAATATCAAAGAATAGGAAACAGTATTTATGATCCCTGTATTGCCTTGGTTGTTGTCCGCACTAACAGGCAAAATTCTAGATTCTATCCAATCGGCAACATCGTTCATGCCGAGTTCTTTTGCTTTATCTAAAAATAAATTTTGGTTAGAAAATTACGCAGAGAAAATTTTAAAAAGTTTTGAACACACTTATATCGAAAATTATCCCTGCTGCGCCTTTCTGTGCAAACACGCCTTTCATAACATGACGCTTGCAGAGAAAGGCGCAGCAGGGATAATTTTCGATATATACAGTGGTTGAGACAATGGGCAACACTGACAAATTGCCAGTGGCAATGGGCAACACTTTTCAGCGGATTTTATTTTTTAAGCTCTGAGGGCAAGAAGCAACACCCTGGAGAATTCGGAGATTAAATGTGAAATTTTGCACCATAAATTCTTGCCAGATACAATATCGCCGAAATTGAGTGAGCGTTTGGGGTTATTACGGGGTTATTATTGGGGTTATTAGCGGTGGGCCCCGAGTCGGTGGTATTATAAATTACTTTGAGTGAATCATGATTGATGCATGACGTCATATTTCAAGATTAAATTTTCCAAATCTATAATCTACTGGTTTGAATTTTCATTTGATTGCGTTTAGTGAAGTGCGTTATTCTACAGTAGAATGTCTACCCATTTTGGTATTTCAATTCATTTGCACCTATTGTAAAACCTTCTGATAAATTAAAAAAATTTCAAATTATGAGGTCACTTCGAACGCCTACGCTTTTTTTCATTTTTTAATAAAAAATTTATTTATATCCTCATATCGCCGTCAGTGCCAATATTGCCTAAAATGGCTTTTGGGCCTACTAAATGCGCCAATTAAATTGGTACCAAATGTTCACTTTCAGAAAGCTTTTACTCAAGTACCTGAATCAGGTTATATTATATAACCTAATTCAGGTACTTGTGTAAAAGCTTATATATAACTTATATCCCTTTAACACCTTTTGGGTGATTTGA
>SCLH01000661.1:290218-301129 GCA_004367855.1 Oikopleura vanhoeffeni | reverse complement strand
CGCTTTTTTGCAATTTCGAGCTAGAACTCGAAATATGATTTTTTTGGTCATTTTCCAAAAAATTTCCGAAAAAAAAAGTGCTTCGATTTTTTCGAAAGTAGGCTCAAAAGAAAGCCAGTGAAACACTGATGAGAAAGTTGGCTTACGTCAAGTCGATATTTTGAAGTTTTAGTGGTCAAATTCGAGCAAACGTTATTTTTTAACTTCATCTTTTAAAAAATACTTAGAAAAAAATCGAAAAAATGCGAAAATTTCGAAATTTTTTTTTTGATGATTTGGTTCTTAGTACACTTAATCATCACCCCGTATCAATTTGGAGCATTTTTAATGCCTCTAAGGCCTTTATTAAATCAGAGTCGTATACCCCCTTAAGCTATTTTTTTTCTGCTCATTTTGCGATCCAGTATTTTTTTCTGGGGACAATTTATTTAGTAGGTGAGCATACATTCTTTATATGCTTTTTGGAAAATCATATGATATTTTTTTGGGATTTTTGGTCGAAAATATTTGGAAAAATTTCAAAAATTTTTCTCATTTCTTGTTCAAAACTTTTTAAAACTTATTTTCTGGAATTATCAGCTGAAAATATAAAGAATGCCACATTTATTTTCTCAAACTATGTTCTCGTTTTGTTTTTTCGCTCTTGTTTATACTCTGAATCATAATTTTTGCAACGAAACTACAATTTGGGAGAAACTCATCGAAGCCGTTTTTTATCCAGAATTAAAAATAAATTATTTCACCGAAATTTGCCAAATTGGTAAGCCAACTCGACCACCGTTAAAAATGTATTTCATTCAAATCATGAAAAAAAACATTTCTTTCGATGTGCTAAAATTTCGATTTTTTCGTCTTTTTTCAAAATTGTAAATTTTTAATATTGACGTAGAAATCGTATGAAAACAAATTAAATAAATTAAAGACGGTGGCCGAGACCTTTTAGAACGGTAACTAATTAATAAAACAATAAACTTAACCTTAATTTAGACACCTTCGATAGCAAACCTGCGTTTTTTGAGTGTTTGTTCAAAAGACGATTTATGAAGTAAAAATAAACGATCTGGAAAAAATCTGATTTAACGAAGTGAGCTAAAAAGTAGCAACTTTTGTTCGAAAAAGTTTTTATTCGAAAATTTTGAAGTGGTAAAAAGTTTGTCATCAAGAAAAAAGTTATTTTATACGGCGCTCAAAGTTTGGTCCCCATCTGACATCGCAAATTTTGTCAAAAATAAAATAATTCTGATATGATCTTCAAAAGATACAGCATAATTCCGAAAATATACTTAACCTCCTCACACCCAGAAACGAGAACTTGGCCTCACACCCAAAAGCCTATCTAAAGGCAAAAAGTATTATACTTTGAGCGCTTATCACGGGAAAACTGAAGAAAATATTAATTAATTTATATTTTACTGATTGAGATCAAGGATAGAATTAAGTAAATAAACACATTAACCATTTTCAAATTCGAATCTGTAATCGATAACTGCGAGAAAAAGAGCGTACCAGCCGGTGTATCTTTGAAACCTACTTTTCACGATGACATAACTAAGCGCGTCAAATATATGCAGCAAAATGTGAAAAATTATGCTTAATCTCGAACCAATAGTCAAACCTTATGTCTTACATTGAGTCGTGTGTTTGTGTCGGCTTTTTTGGTAATTGCGTTGCATTTTTCGGATATTACATTTTTGAAATTTTGTTCGAATCCAAGTCCTGTACCCTCAAAGAGTCCCTTAAAGCGCGTTACCCCTTGACCCTAAAGCGACAGAATTTCCCAGAAAAAAATTGTCCCCTTAAGGCATTTTGAAATTATGTAATATATGCATTTTTGCTATATACGTTATGATAACTTCGTATCATCTATAATGTTGTGTGAATATCGAGTTTCGCGCCAAAAAGTGGGTTTATTTGCTTAGTGGGGCTTCAGGTACCTGAAGGCGTCTATTTTAAAATGTTACTTAGCGTCCCAATGAATACGCAAAAACTGTTAGTTTGAAGTTTAAAGAACCGGTATACACAGCACTGTACTACTTACGTCTTGAAGTTCAGAGTGCCTAAACAACGGCTTGTTGGCACCTATATTGGAAATTTATACCCTTTCGACACTATGAGTGAGATTGGGTCCGTGTCTTAACGTGTTGCTTGTGAACTGGACCCATTCACTATATGTGAAAGGGTATAGCATGATAGTGCGTGGCATAATGGTCTTTGTACTGTACTTATTTAACCTCTGCTTGCTGTATTATTGCATTCATCAAAATCTAAAATCCCATTTTATTTGCTGTTTCATAATTCGATAAAAAAACCAGAAAAAAATATGTATAAACGCTCGGACGTTACAAACGTCCTGGCATTATACAAGTCTCGACAACAAAATTTGTACAATCAAGAAATCTTGGTCCGTGTAATTATACATCTGATATTTGCCAGTCTACCGCAATGAATTCTTCAATAATCAGCGTAATATTGAAACTTAAAAAAAAATATATTCTTGAAATTTTCAACTGAGCATTAGCCTTGAGGCAATCACTGATATTAATTCACTTTGTCGGATCTCAAAGCAATTGTCGGGCGATTACAAAACTTGACAAAAATCTATAAAAAAGTGTTGTTCACTAAAAAAAATGCACCGACCCCTTAAAGCGCCTTCAATCCCCTCTGACCCCATAAAGCGACAGATTTTGAAAAATGAAAAATGCGCTTTAAGGGGTCAGGGACTGTATTTTGAGTTTTAGAAAAATCACTTGTGAAAAAATTGTTCTTCGTATAGAGACTGCAGAAAAACTTAACTTATTTCAAAAGATTCCTGAAATTCTTTCCTAAAAATTGGCTTTCTCAGAATTTTGATTTTATGTATCATTTTCACAGAATTAATTTTTTAAGAAATTTTAGCGGAAATCCTAAAAAAAAGAAGTAAGAAATATCTTTCGAACAGCTAATCGTATNAAATTTTCAACAATATTTTTGGAAATAAAATTGCAAACTCTATGACGCATTTGAATTGTAGGTATGTGACGATGTTATTTCTGCGCCGTTTTGGCCCCCGAAATTTTTTTCCTTTGGGGTGTGAGGGGGTTAAAAATCTTAATTTTTTGAAAAAAATTTCTGTCAAAAATGATAAATTTGAATTTTCGTAAGTAAACGAATTTTAAAAAACGGAATGCGATAAAAAGTAGCTTCCTAAAGTAGCATTTGTGGCTCAAAAGATATGAAACTCCGTCTGATAATCCCTTAACATGGTGATTTTTGTAATTCTATTAAGAATATTTTATACAATTTTTACCAAAAAATAAACTACATATATCCCTAGCCACAGCATCCCACAGAAACCATAGCTCTTGGTTTTTCAAGTCTGAAAGCTTCTTCACCATTTTCATTCGTAAATGGAATTGTAAATTCTCTCAAATTTCCACAATAATTTCTAGTGCAGCAACTGATAGAATTTTCAGCAGCTCCGAATAGTTGCTCTCCAGTTTGAGCATTCCATATAGAATATCTATTGATTTTTTCCCAGCCAGTTAAGGCCTCAGTTTTTGAAAAATGCTGTTTGATCACCAATTCTTTTACATTATCTAATTTCTCCAAACCCTGTACATTAAGATTATGAGGTTTCCAGTTACCCTAAAATTGATTTACTGTGAACTTCAGTCAGCAAAATATGATTTGTGCCTAGGGTGGTTCTTATTGTACCGAAGTCTGATATGATTTTAATTTTCTTTGTGCCGAAGACATATCGTGACTATTTGAAAGATTTTAAATGCGAGACTTTGATTGGGAAACCCTTGAAATTGGAGCCAATTTCATTGGCCTATTCTGAAAGTCAGAGTTAGGATTGATGCAAGTATTCCGCGTCGTTTGTATGTTTCAAATAGTCAAGATTTGTCGGTTAACCATTACGGACTCATCGTACAATATTAAGGAGCTTGAAACCGCTATGTAAGGCTTTTTCAATCTTAATTTGTGAGAAACGATAAAGACTAAACAATTCGATCAAGTATTGCTGGCTTGCTCAAAATCTCGACAACATATTTCAAATCATTCACAGATCTAAGTTGTATTTAGTTTACCAGTATATTGGATTGAAAACCGGTAATTTAAAGCTACAATTTTTTCGAAAACTAAAATTTTTCTAGTCGGACGAAAAAAATTTCAGCGCCTTGAGTTTTCATACAATTTATTCATCTTTCTATCAATTTTAAGTAAAGGCTTATAAAACTTTCGTTGGAATAATTATTGCGAAAATGTCGCTCAGTTTCATTTTAGAGACGCTCCAATTTTTTATTTTGAAAAAATTAGTCAAAATTCTCAAAAATTGGATCATCTTTAGATTGTAAAAAAATAAGTTAGTTTTTATACAAACTTTTTTCTCGGTTTTCACGGTGTACCGTTGACACGTCTTGTCTGACACGGACCTTTATCGAAGTCTTAAAGTTCTAAAAAAATTTTACCACTTCTTTACATCAGCGACACTGATTCAGGGTTGGGCACGATTATAAAAAAATGGATCGGATCGATAAACTCCCTAAAAAATCTTATCGCGGTGTCGACCGTGATTTCACCCATCATATTTCTCGAGCTACAAAAAAAATGATTTTACCTTTGGTTGTATCGTAATCGTCATTTCAAGATATTCTGAAAAACTGTAAAGATTTAATATAATTATAAGAATACAGTTTGGGTCACGTGACTTAGCTAACTGTGTAGCTTGAAATTATTAGTATTTCTAACAATGGGTTAAAACATCTCTTAGCTTGGTTGATGATATAAGTAACGCTACGAATATTTGATTTTTATTACAAATGTTCAGGATAAATAATGAATATCATAATACTAATGATATATTTTTATGAGCCAGTGACTCAGAGTTCAATTTATCTTCTCATTTGATTTAGAAAAAATGAATTTAATTGCCAAAAAATAATAAATACATACTGTTATTTTATTCATGGTATGAATTTCATACTTCATGATTCATAAATTGAAAAGTTTTCCTCATTCTCTTTGTTGGGAGCTATACATTTTTTAAAAAGTTTTTATCAAAAATCTCATAAACTGAAAGTGCCAGGTTTTTTTGACCCAAAAGTACCAAAATGTTTTAAATATTTTTGATACTAAAAATAGTACAGTGTAGGATACCGTTTCAGACTTTGACCGTAGAAAAAATTCGTAACCGTTTTATTCTCCACTTTAACTCTCAGAATTGCAGAGAATGGTTGGACCCGTAGTATCATCTAGTTACGCGTGACCAGACGTTTAAAATCAAGCGTATAACCGAAGATTCATTATCAACAAATATTTTTTCTTTGCTAATAATGAAATTCAAATAATTTGCTACAATCGTATTAAACATTTGTGAAAAAAATAATATAAAAGCATCAAATGTGAATAAAATAATCTCTCCCATTTCACGATACACAATTAAGTGCATTAGTAATACAAATAAAAGCTTAATTTGACTTTTTGAAATTTGTAGTATTAAACCGCTAACACTTTGCTTCTGCTCTGTTAAAAAAGTAGAGAGTAAAGAGTAAGTAAAGAGTTGATGTATTATTGATGACTTAATTGAGATGACGCATCGAATTGATTTTTTACATCAGTCCTGGTTCCGGATTTCTGAAACTTACCAGAAGTGGAAAGATATGTATTCTAGAGTAATCGTAGATGTAGAACGCAAATCCGTTATCCGATTTGAAATATTTTGAGTACTTTTTGAGAAAACATAGTACCGATATATGGTAAAAAGTACTCAAATCACGTCCCAAAAAATTTGAGGGTAAAATTCAAACGTTTTTAATCACTTTTTTTATCACAGCATAATCCAAATAAAATCATGTGTCGAAATAATTAAAAAAATAAAGTTTGAAATATGTCATATCCTTATTTCTTGAAAAATAAGATCACGTGACGTTTTTGGAAAATGCCGTTATGTTCAAAACTCTTAAATTATGTGTTTATTTGCCCTCAAATTTTTCTGGCGGAATTTGAGTACTATTTGTGTACTGCGACCAAAACCTTATTTATTAATTTTAAGGTCACGTAATTTTTTGGACTTGAGCGTTATTATAAAAAGGCTTAAAAACTTCTTAAAAACCTCCTTTATTTTTTTCAAAAAGTGATTCATCAAGTAATTTTTGAAAAAAAAACAGTACTATTTTGGCCAACCTTATTTTTTGAATATACGGTCACGTGATAATTTTTGGGCTATAATGTAATGGTAAAAAGTTTCAGAATAGTGATCAGAAAGTTCTGTTAAGAGTTAAGTTTTCGAAACATAAAATCTATCTCAAACCTGTAAATAAAAATGCTCTGTGAAAAAATATAATACTTTTTATTTAGAAAAGTAAGAAACTTTTGCTAAATTATTAAATTTTAGATGATTAATTTTTGGGACGTTTACGAAATTAATCAATAATAGCTAATTATTAATATCATTAAAGCCTTCTATTAATATGGCAGTATTGATTTTCGAATCTTCAGGGTAATTTTTTAACCAACAAAAGTTTAATGACATTAAAATCTGTAAGAAAATTATTTCCAAAGTAAAATATCGATTACAGGGAGGGGCTCAATATCGCCGAAAATTTTTTGCTAAAAAATTTCGGCGATATTGGCACATACGTAGAATTAATTACAGTAGTTGACCACTTAAAGCCCCCCCCCCATATATTTTCTCCTATTTAGCTAAAATAATCTGGAAATTAACTAATGTGGAGGAGGGAATGTGATAAATTCAGTACGATTTTGGTATTCGCTGATAGGTTGACCTCATATTTCTATTCAGGTTTTCGAATTGATACCAGCATAAGCGCAAAATCATCTTAAAATCATTTTATACAGTGTGGATAACGGGAAATACTTTTGACCAATAGATCGTGCGTTGCCTATTGCCGACAATAACTGCATTTGTTTACCGGATACTCCAAACTTTTATAATCAAACTTTTACATGCCACAATTCAAATAGTTTCATTTACCGGGTACTAGTAAATAGTTTTTCGGGCAACGGGTTTTCGGTTTTGGTTAAATTTTAAGAAAAATCAAAGTTTTCGAAAAAACTCTATCGATGGGTTTCTTTTAATTTAATAAAAATTAAAATGTTGATAAGCTTTCGATGTATTTAATCAATTTCAAATCAGAATAAAGAGTTTGAGAAAATATTCTCGCAGTTTAACAAAAAGTAACTTCGCGCTCCAAAGAAAATTAGTAATGAGTAGGCTACGAAAAGGAGGCTTTTAATAACAATTTGAGGCCTACTATTTCCTAATTATTTCGAGCGCAAAGTTACCTTTAGTTAAACTGCGAGAATATTTTTCTCAACTCTTTATTCTGAATTTGAAAATGATTTAATACATCGAAAGCTTATCAACATTTAGTTTTTTATTGAATTAAAAAAAAATCATATAGCATGTCTCGAACAGCAAAAAGCAACTCTATCGATGTTCGGAAAATGCAAAAACCACAAAAACTTTTAAAAATATTTCAAAAGGGATCAAAATTTTTCAAAATAAAAAACTAAACTGGTGGTCAAAAATACCAAAACCCCCTGTCCTGTGACCACTTATAACCCCCAGCCTGTGACCACTTATAGCCGCCCTGACCAGTTAAAACCCCTCTTTTTGGCAAAAGCTGTAGAGGGCTTTAAGTAGTCAACCACTATACTCCACCAAACGCAATCAAATAAAAGTTGAAAAGAGTAAATTCGGGTCTTTTAATCCAGAAAAGGCGTCATTCATAACGCCCACAAAGTAATTTGTAATAAAAATCACTCAAACAAACGGCGATATTGGGCATTTTCGGCGATATTGGCACATTCGACGATATTGGCACTGGAAGTATTTTAGCATTTAATGGTGAAATCGCGTAGGTTTTGCGATATTGGGCCGGTGATATCGGCCCCTCTGTATAATGTGTCGATGTTGAAAAACAATATTTGATGTTTCTCTTGAACAAAGCTACAAATCTAAAATTTCACTTTTTAGACTGTACTTTGGTATCAGCCAGAAAAGATTTTTGTTCTCATAAATAAATACATACATGTAAGGTTTTTGGAAGTATAACCTCTTTGCAATAGATGAAGGTTTATAAAGTCTTCCATTTCTCTAAGAACTAAAATATTTATACTCAGAGGGAAATAAATTTATAATTTAGGTCGGCTCCTAGAAGCTTGGACACGTGCCCGCAGGCTGCCCTTCAAAATTTTATCTGTTCGGACAATTAACAATTCCATGTGAAAACTTCGTTTTTAAAATGCCTAAGAAGAGACATTTTTTTAAAACCCTATTTTCAAAATTAAAAGAAAGCAGATACTGCCAGTTCAATGCATGAGCTGAAAAATGTGAAATTAACACAAGAGCAAGACTTTAATAGAGAAAACCACATGGCTCAAATTTTCTCTCACTTGGTTATGTCTGGGAGAAATAAGTAAAGCCAGCCAGATTTCCCAACTTTTTGTCAGAAAGCTCCAGAGGAGAAATTAGAAAGTTTTATCATCGTGAGTTATCTTTTTGACTTTTGGGCCGCGGTTCAATAAGCGTGGGTGGCTCAAAGCTACAATTGACTTTCAATAGCAAATTTGAAAATGGCACAATTGTAGAAATGAGAACAAAAATCTACAATTTAAGTTATTATTCGAAGTCTCGTTTTCATTATGCTTTTCAGCACTTTAAGTGTAACTGTCGGGCAGTTTATGTCCTGATGAAATTTGTTTTTTTAACTCAGGTAGGCTCAAAATTGAAACATCCCTTATAGGTTTTATAAGGTTGTTGTGTAGACCACTAGGTGTTTAACAGTCAGGTGGTCCGTTAACCCTCTCACACACTAAACGCCATTCAGGGATGACACTTTGGGCGCTTATTATGGAAAAAGTAAAAGTGCTTGCAATTTCATTGATCTTTAGTCCTTGAGATTAAGGATAGACTCTAATTGTTATATTATTTAATTTACATTTTGACTTTATAAACCTCGTAGAATAGTGACATTGACAACTTTAAGTGACCTTCAACCTACGCATGTGTCATTGTGAGAAAGTGAGCGACGTCAGAACAAAAATTAATAATAGAGGAGATTCAGAATTAAAAATTTTTAAATGGTGACTTCCTCAGAAATATAGATTTTGTAAAAAAAACGTCGTTTTTTGTGTCACCTAAAATGTCTTCAATGAACCATTTTTTGTGTCATACCAACTTGAAACTCACGCGATAACCTGCAATTTTCAGTCTTCAATCTACAGGTGTTTTCCGAAAATAAAACCTAACTTTCGCAATTTATCGAAATCACTTGTTAAGAAATAAAAATTTACTCAAAGACGTCAAATCAGATTTTGAAAATGTAGCGGATTCAAAAAAAAATTTCCTAAAAAGTGTCTTCCTCAAAAGTAACCTGGGATTGGGGTTAACCAAAAAGTTAACTGACCGTAGATTATTTATTTACTGACAATTTTAGGTTCGGGTTTGATGATTAATAGCAGCTGATAACATCAGGGTTGTAAAAGGGATGATCCCCGACCGAATTTTCCATCCATCCCTATCCCCCAAAAAAATTTCCATCCCTATCCCATCCCATCCCATCCCATCCCCTAAATACTTGGTTCAATTTAAAAAGTATTAATTATTATTTAGAGTGGTAGTCGGTTCTTAGTCGTTATTTTCAGGAGTAGTCGGCTCTGAGTTATTTTTAAGGGGTTTTGGTCCTAGATTGTTAATTTTAATTACTTCAAAATTATTGATCAAGAAACTTCAAGGTTTAATGTTTTTGACAAAAAACGCAAAGAAATAAGAAAACTGTTTAAGGGGGTTGTATCGACTGGCTAAATCGGGCAATTTAAAAGTGAAAGAGCTTATTTTCGATTTTTGAAGTCAAGTAGGCTTGTACAGTTATATAAGACAAAAAATTTGGAAAAAAAATCCTAGCGCTCGAAAAACGATGGCCATCCCCTCAGAATCCATCCCTATCCCTTTCCATCCCATCCCAATCCCTTTTACAACCCTGGGTCCGATACAAACGTGAAATATATTCTCTATAAAATGCGTTGAAAATTTTCGTTATACATTTATGGTTATTCTCGAGACTTTAGTTAAAATCGTATTTTTGAGTAAGTTTTTTTTAAAATTTTGAGCAAATTGCTCTCTAATCGAAACCATTTCTCCCAACAAAGTCCGTCTCCATAAGATTAGCTTGTTATTCTAGTTGTTATTGCAATTTTTTTTATCCCTCAAATGTTTTTTAAAATAAAAAAAATCTCTTGGAAACCTTTTTTCATACTTTTTTGTAATCAATAAGTTAATTAAAGTCACTTTTTGAAGATAAAAATTTTTTCTCGTTAAGGGGTATCGGTGGTTAAATTTTACCTTTGTACTTCACTTTACCAGAATATTAAACTTCTTCGAAACTGACAGAGAAAAGCCATTTGGTAGATCTATCTTTAATCTACAAATAAAATCATCGGATTTAGTCGAAAGTACCATCAAATTAAAGCTTGAGTGATGCCGAGAAGAAAATCTGCTCACAGCTTTTTGATATTTTGAGTTTTTCTGGTCGAAAATTGGGTTTCAATGTTTTCCAAAAGTAAATCACTCAGGAAAATTCTCAAAAAATGAAAATTTCGAACTTTTTGTTTGATTTTTTTTATGCTTTCTGATTTTATGCTTTCTGAGTGTTTCCTTGCAATGTCTTGCTATTTTTACACCTCAAAGTACCCTAAAAAGAGTAAGACCGCTATAGCGCTACTCTCTTAAGATTTCCTATACATAAAATCCACTCAGAAGGAGACCGAGTCGGTGCCACCGAAGTTTTACACAAACGATTCGTCATATTTTCCTGGTGAGGGGTCTTTTTCCCCGCATTTCATGCGGGAAAAAAATTCGATCTGAGAGCGTTTTTTCCCGCATACGGGAAAAAAAGAAAGGTTTTT
>SCLH01000661.1:248361-283203 GCA_004367855.1 Oikopleura vanhoeffeni | reverse complement strand
TATTTATTTCTTAATTATTTTTATTATTAAATTGTATATATTTTATATAATTTAACATAAAATAAAATTATATATAATAATATATATTATATAAAATATAATAATATTAATTATTATAATTATTAATATTTTTTAAATTATATTTTAATAAATTTATATATAAAATTAATATATTATTTATAATATTTAATAATTATATTATTATTTAATTAAAATAAAAATATATTAATATTAATATATAAATTAATTTATTTTATATATATTAATTTTTAAAATAATAATATATTTTATATTTTAAAATATTTCATAATATTATTTATTATATTTATATTATTATAAAATTATATTAAAATATAATTTTTTATAATAATATATTTTATATGAAAAAAATATATTATAATAAATTATTTTTATATAAATAAATATATTTTATTTATTAATCTTTATATATATATTATATTTAATTTATTATATATATTTATATTTTATATTATTTTTAGTATTATAAATTATTTATAATATAAAATCTATTTATATTTAATATAAATATATATTATATATATTAATTTAATTATATATATATATATATTATTATTATATATTAATTAATATTTTATAATATTTATTTAATTTAATTAATATTTAATAATATTATTTATAAAATTATATTATATTATTACCTATTATATCTTTTAATTAATTTTTATATTTATTATTAATTAATTTTTATATGTATTTATATTATTAAAATTATTAAATTATTTTAACTATATTAAATATTATTTTAATTAAGATTAATATATTATTATAATTAATTATTATATTTATTATTATTAATATTTTATTAATTTATAATTGAATATATATATATTCATTTATAAATTATTATATATATATAAATATAATTTATATTAATTTATCTTAAAATTTAATATTTATTAAATTTATATTTATTATTTAATAATTAAATATTATTAATATAAGTAAATTTTAATTTATTATAATTTATAATTTTATATAAATATGTAAAATATATTATAAATATTATAAAAATATATTTATTAATTAAATTGTATAATATTAATTATTAATATAATATTATCATTATAACATATATATAATTATTTTTATTAATAAAAATTTATATATAAAAAAATTATAATATTATCATCTTATTATATTTATTTTATAATATATTATTTATATATATATAATTTTTTATATATAAATTAATTTTATTATATTTTATATTTATAATAATTATAATATATATAAAAAAAAAAAATATAAAAATTTATTTATTAAATTTTATTATTATCATATTTATTTTATTATATTATTATATATATATATTTATTTAATATATAAAATAATATTTATTATATATATTATATTATATTATTTTATTATTATAATTATAATATTATTTTATATTTAATTAAAATTCATATAATAATATTATTTATAATTATATTTATATTTATTAATAAATTATTAAAAATTTTAATTTATTATTATTAATATTTTTTTAATTATTATATATTATATTTCAGCTAAAATCCTTGAAATTGCGGCTAGAATGCCTCAGATTACCCCCTTTATGATAACCGACTTATAGATCCCCAAATCTTGCCGTAGCGTGTCCACCATCATGGGTTCAAAACCAACTACGTACGTTTGAACTTTTCAGTATTACCCAGTTTTAAGTCTAAAAATTGCAATTTTGACCAAAAAGACGGGTTTTTTTTAGTCTTAAACTCGTCGAAAAAGGCCCAAAGAAAGTTAATTTTATTTCATAGTAGATATCAACCACGATTGCGGTGGCAATCAAGCCAAATTCACGGTGCGCTAGGTGCCGCGCGCCGGAAAATATTTTTGTGAAATTGAGATTTCGTCAAGTTATCTTTTCAGATAAATTTGGTGTAGCGAAAGAAATAATCAGACAAAATTTTTCGCGGGCGCGATTCAGGTTTTTTATTTATAAATTACGTTTAAAGGGGGTTAGCAAGCGATGTGGCAGATTGCGTACATTTTCACTCTGAGTGAATTTATGAAAAAAAAAATGTGAAAAATTTTTTATTTTCATTTTCATCTTCTTGCAAACGTTCATATTTTTTAAATTCAAATTTCAATATTGTTTTATCAACGTTTCGATATTATTTTCATTAATTCATTTTTCAAGGCATAAAGTTTTTTCAAGTACAAACTATAAACAATACGTACAGATCGTAGAATATATTCCTAAGAACATTAAATAAAATTTTGGATCTCTGTAATCAGGTATTTTTTTTATGGCTTATTATGAATAAAAGTGATGACAAAGACTTGTTACTAAATTAACCTATATCCAGGCGACACATATTTATGTATATTTTTAATTCTCAAACATACTAAAAGTATCAGGTAAAAATTCAAAAAACACTTTTCATACACCCATCCAAACTTGACCCCGATGTTGGATTTTTTTAAAAGCGATATTTATAAACTTCAGACTTCGGGTGTAATGCTCTAATTAGTGGGGATCATTATCCACATAAATAAAAATTTGGGCTTGATTTGGCTAAAATTTTTCATAATATTTCTAAAAAAACGTTGACAAAAAATGGACAAGTTGAATATGATTATGATTTTTAAAGTATCTATTTACAGCAGCGGCGCGGGCGTATAGTTAGAAAGTTTGTACGCCAAAAAAACCCTAACATACGCGTAATTCTAACTATACGCGTACTTCTAACTATACGCGTACTTTTTTGGCGAAAAATGTGCTCTGATTGAGTAATTTGGCAATATCGAGTAAAATGCCGTTGTTAAAGAATCTATGGTCAGAGTAAGAATTTTTTGGTGTATCTGATTTAAAGTTAATTTTTCGTTACACAATCGTCTCTAGGATGTATAAATTTAATTTTATTTGAAATAAAGTTAATTTTCAAGTTAACATGAATTCGAAAAAGATTTATCCGAAAATCTTTAAAATGTCAATGAAACAATGGAAAATTATGAAAAAAAATGCTCCAAATCACTCTCAGAAAACCAGAAAAACTATAATATTTATATCAATACTATTGGCCCATTTTCAAGCTAGTCCGACATTGTCTTGCGAGACTTGAAAACTATTTTTAAACTCCTTGAAATACCGACACTTCAGGTCAATCTGAACATGTTTTTTTAAAAAGTGTATTTTTTCATTGTCGCGCCGACGGAGATCTTTGGTCTGAAAATCTGGTTTTAAAACGCCTAATCTTTGCCTAGGAAACGTTTGGCAAAAAGCCCTATCTTTTTGCCTACAAACTATACGCCGCACGCCAGGAACGAATAAATTTATTTTTCAAATGCGTAGGTTTTTTGCGGAGGCTTACGTAGGTTTTTGCGTGGAATCTGACTATACGCGGTATAACTATTACGCCGCACCCTGCTGTATACCAGATTTGCATTTATTTGTAAATATCATCAAATATTTCATTAAATCGAGAAAACTCTCATTTTTTTAAAACGTGATTTTTATGAATATTTTTGTAGGTATTTATAAAAATCTTGTTGATTCTCATTAGATATACTAATCAGAACAAAAGTATTGAGTAGAACAGAGCGCTTCGCATTTATTGAGATAAATACACTGAAGCCTACCATGAGGTAGTACCACGTGGTTTAATTAAACTTCTGTAGCAAACGAAAACTTTCAATTTTTTGAGACATCGAATTTTTTTTAAGTATTTTCTGCGACTCGAAAACAAATTTTGATGAAAAAAATCCCCTTTTTCTTACTTTCACGATTTTTTCTTGTAAAATGGAGGTTAGGCGGACAAAACAAAATCGAGCATTTTTTTTACAAAAAGTTGTTAATTTTCTAAATAAGTGGCGTTGACCCAATAACTTCCAATTGGCATCTGTTTCATATAATTTAATACTGAAAAAACGAAAAAATGGCTATATTTTTGATCACGTGACGACCAAATTTTTTTTTCATTATTTTTTCCATTTTGCATAAATTATTCGCCTCAAGAAGGTTCGGAAAACAATCCACCCATTATTTCTATAAGTCAAAATTAATGGTTGGAAACGCTTATATGATACTACTTTTTAGTACCTTTATTAATGATAAAGGCGAGAAAAAAATCAACCAATCAGCGGTTCCGAAAATCCTGAAATATTCCATCGTGAATCATTTTTTCATATAGTTAAAAAATTTCCCGAAATCACAGCCAAATCGGAGCAAAAATTAGGGTAGTTACGATCGGAGAATGTTGAACACCGTGCGCTACCAACTTAAAAAAAAATGAAAAAAAATTATCGAAAAAAAAAATACCCTACTGTTATTACTGACTTTTAGAACCAATCTTTGCCCTATAATTACATACTGCCCTTGGTCATTCTACGACATAAAAAATACTGGAAACATTTTTTTATAATAACGAAGATTTTCATCTAAAAAGGGGATGAAATGGGGATGGAGGCGGATGGAATTGGGATAAAAAGGGATAGATTGGGGATGGCCATCCCCTCAGAATCCATCCCTATCCCATCCTATCTCTTTCCATCCCATCCCCTCATCCCCATCCATCCCTATCCCTTTACCAACTCGATAACATCAACGAAATATAAAGTTTATCAGAAGAGGTAAACATAAATAACCCAGTCACTGGAATACTTTTTTAATTATTTATTTTTAAAATAGTGGAAATCTACCATTTTTAACAAGCTTTCGACATTCATTATTTTTTATTTTAATTTTTTCAAATTATAAGTATTTTTTGATAATTTAATTGCTTTTATTTTTTTTTTAAAGACTTGTGCTGATAAACAAAAATGGCTATGGTTGCGGGGATACATAATTGCATTTAACAATAACTGCGCCTTACAGTAACATATAGTATATTACGGACTTACTCTTTTGACATCGAATGCAATTGATCAGACCATTTACCAAAAAACTTGACTGACAAAGTCGTCCAATGACTAACACAACGCCTGCACAGTATGTAAAAAAATTGTTCGAGACCAACAAGGGAATTTCTCTGGATCAAAACCTATAAATTGGCAGGAGAATTTACTTTCAATCCAGAGGAAATTGGAGCTTATTGGTCCGAACAATGTTTTTTACACTGTATATCTTAGTTAATATAGTTTTTCGCAGGGGTCGTTCAGAAACTTTTGAAAACCTGATCGGATTCAAACGTTGATCGGACAGGAGATTTTAAAAACCTGTATTCGGATGCGACTTTGATCGAACTCCGGAGATTTTTAAAAACCTGGCGGATCGAATTGATGGATCGGGAGGTATAACAAAAACCTGATCGGATTGGTCGACAAAAAGTCGATCCGATCCGATCAAGTCTGCCGACCCCTTGGTATATCCCTTTATGACCTTTTGCTAATCTAAGAGATGTCGGGTGTGAGGGAGCCAATCCAACAACTCCAAGACCCCTTCTAGCCACTCATGAGGCCGCTTTCTCTTCTTTTCAGCCCACATCTCTAGAGTAAGCAAAAGGTCATAAAAGGGATATATAGGGTTCCAGTACCGGGCCGAAAATCGACTTTCAAAACTAATTAGTTTATTGACGAATGGTGAAAGTCAACTTGTGCGGAATTTTGAAGAAAATTTTTTGAATTTTTTTTTTTTTCGAAACGTTTTATAATGTATAATTGCATTTA
Source organism: Oikopleura vanhoeffeni (assembly GCA_004367855.1). NCBI lineage: Eukaryota > Metazoa > Chordata > Appendicularia > Copelata > Oikopleuridae > Oikopleura > Oikopleura vanhoeffeni. The sequence continues at coordinate 277,554 of SCLH01000661.1, read as the reverse complement.
TTGTTTAAATTGGACGATTGAAGTAGGTGCTCATGCCTGCTCAACCAAAAATTATGCTACGGTAGTCAAAAAAAATTAGGTCGAATAAATCAAATAAAATTGGCACGCACGAGATGTTGCCAATACAATTTGCGTTTTCATCGCCGCTTACGCACAACACAAATTTTTTTCATCCCAAATTCCTTCAAAAATGACCGAAAAAAATTTCGAAATTTTTTTTTTTTTTTCGGAAAATTCAAAATTTTTTTTTTTGTCATGTATAGCTAAATGTTTTTTGTTGAGCCGCGCAATCCGCTGTCATAAACACATAAAATGAATAATAATTCAACCTATTAAAGCGCCTTAGAAAGCCAAAAGGTTGTTATTTAATACTCACATTTGAACCCTCGGTTCGCTTCAAATTTTTTTTTCATGGTCGGAATCATTTTTTTTAGAAAGGTTTAACCATATCGAAATTCTCCCTACTGGGAATTCCCTGTCCTAGCGTCATAATGTGACGTTCAGAAAGTAGTGACGTAGTGTCTGCTTCTTTTCTGTGCATTTCAGATTTCCTCGCTTCTGAATTGGCTTGGCCAATGGAATTCTTCAAATGTCCACTTCGTTCTTATGTTTTAACAAAGCGGTAGACTATAGTAGGCAGGTCATCGAGCGCAAGAAGAAGTCGGAGGCTGTATCTCTGAGATCCATACATGGGAGAAATTTAATATATTGGCATTTCAAAATTTTGTCATCGGTGCTTCCGAAATCATATTAAAAAAATTCCAAAATTTGACCCAAAAAAAAATCCGGGAATGCACCTTAACCGTAGACTCTCGATTTTCCGGCGGCAAGTAGGACCATTCACCCATTAAATCGCATTTTTACGACGCTTAACAAAATTTAATTGACAAGACCAGTTGATAAAGTTTATCGATAAAACTTTAAGACAAATGACGTTTGCGCGTTTTTTTTTATTGAAAATTTTTACTGTATTACAGTAGTTATTTTTTGCAAAAATTTTTTCAAATCACCAAACAAAACGTTTCATCCTGATCAAAAAAAAATTCTATAGACTTTTTTTTCCATTACACCAATGCCCTAAATGATTCACGTGACCGTATATTCAAGAAATAAGGTTTGGCCAAAATGTACTGTTTTTTTCAAAAATTGCCTTAAAACACTTTTGAAAAAAGTGAAGGTTGGTCCTTCTAGAAAGTTTTTAAAGACTTTTTTTACATTACACTCAAGTCCGAAAACTTATCCCGATTAGACCTTTCAAATTAAGAAATTGAAGGGTTTTGGCCCAAGTACCCAAATAGTACTCAAATTACGCCGAAAATTTTTGCGGGCAAAAACACCTAATTTAAGAGTTTTTGAACATAATTATATTTTCACAAAACCAACGTTCACGATCTTTATTTTTCAAGAAATAAGGATTTATTTATGAACATATTTATTAAACTTGTATTTTGGTTATTTCGTCACGTGATTTTTTCAGACTTTCCTGTAATTTGAGAAAAAGTCTTAAAAACGTTTGAAGTTGACCCTTGGGAATTTTTGACGTTTAATTTGAGTACTTTTTTCAAATTATGTTTATTGGTACCATATATTTTTTTCAAAAGTACTCAAATTCATGCGAAAGACCCCTTAAAAAGAATTCGCTAACGAATTTCTAAGACTTCTTAATGCATACAGTTTATGCCTCCAGTTTAAATAGAGCAATCTCCAAAAGTCATAGCTTCGAAATGCTGTACATAAGAATGCGTAGGGAGACGAGAAGGCTGAGAAAAATGAATAATTACCGATTGGGTTTTTTAATTTCAAGATTTCTGTTTGTATTATTGTGAAAATTGGCCTCCGCGTCTAGAAAGAGCACCTCTGAAGCCAAAACTTCCGAAAATGAATTACTTAAGAATCAAAAAAGGTTTGCGAGCAGGCGTAGGGCGTGACTACGTCTCTGGTTCTCAGAACAATAAATGATTAATTGAACAATAATTTTCAGAGTCATTTACTAGATTATTTGATGGAAAACATATGATAATTGTAAATGGAACTAGAGAAAACCCTTTGAAGTTACTTAACAGTAGTTTCAAAATTATAAATAAACGTTTAATTCGTATGATTATTGCACTGTTGCCCGTCACTGGGGTACATTTGTCGCGTTTTTTTTTCTCATCTCCATTAAATGCCTTTTTGCTTCATCGGAATTTTTTATTTTTTATTTTTATTCAAATGGCCTGAATATATTTTAAGCTTATTGAAAAATGTATGTGATAATGAAACTTTGCTTATGGCTCGATCTATAGAATGGTCACTAGTTGCCGGAAATCGGTCTGGGTACAGATTCATGTCTAAAGTCTACGAGTTTAATTTAACTTGCACCAGGTAGCCTGCAAATGTAATTCTTGAACTCTACTAAATTTTAGTTTCGAAAATCTCAAAAAAAATTGAACAATTTATTTAAGATGGTGAAATTTGACCGTAACCGACGGAAGTGTTTTCTCGAGATCCATACATTGGTAGGAAACTTTTAATTTTGTTGCATTCGAAATTTTGTCAATCTGTTTGTTTCCGAATCAATTTAAAAAATTTTTTGATTTGACGAAAAATAAAGTTCCGAAAAAACTTAGAAAAATCTTCGAAAAAAATGTTCAAAAATATTTTAGGAGGGTTGAAATTGGTCAAAATTTTGAGGTACCTGAACTTTTGCACATGATGTGCATCAAAAACCTAAATCAGATAATCGAGAAAACCAGGTCCATAAGTACCCACGTCTATATCGATGCGAAATAGCTTTTGTGTTGAGAAGTTTTGATACCAGTGCTTGGAAATGATTTTTTATAAAACGCTGAAGATACCGTAAATTTTTACGGTCCCGTAATCGGCAAATTTACGTATGTTAAATTTTTAATCGATTGAGCAAATATACTTTAATCGAATTTCTGAGGCCATAGTACCCGAGAAAAAACCTATTAATTAGTTTGAGTACGAAAAATAAAAAATTTCTTATATATTCCATTTGTGCAAAATGAATTTTATCGGTTTTAAAAAGCTGAAAATCGCACCTTTTTGGACGATTTACAGGTAACTTATTTTTTAATATTTTATTACACAGCTCACGTCGCCCTCATTTATTTTTTTCCAAAATTTTTTTATTTTATACAAAAACATAATTAAAATCTATATTATTTCTGAAAATTAGGAATTTTTTCGCCAAAAAACTTATTTCAAAATATCACAAATTATTCAAATTAAAAATTTTTTCAAAAAAACTAGATTACAATTTTAAATACGGGATTTTTTTTCAAAAAAGCTTCGTTCTAAACATACATTCAGAAATATATTCTACACAAATATTTGAGCTAGAGCCAGCGGTTGTAACGTTTTGTGCCTTTCTTTTTTCCAATTTCCATAAATGAATTCTGCCGTTTTGATTGGTTTAATCTGAAAAAGAACGTAGGTATTTGCCGAAATTTGATCGTTCTCATTAGCGGATAGCAATTTATGCAAATTGGAAAAAAGAAAAACGTACATGCTGTATTACGATAACAAAATTCGGCCATCGTTGTCATTTGCATAACAAAAACATGTAAAACAAAATTTAACTAAGTTATGGTTTATGATTTATAGTTTATATTAAAAAATTCAACAGAAATCAAAGCCAATATAATGAAGCAATATTATTTTCGTCTCTCATTCGTATGCAATTTGTATAGTAAATTGGAGACATAATAATTTTATTGAAAAGCTTTCCACATTTCAAAAATTTTTCTGATTCAAAACAATGATTGACAGATCAATTCTTTCACGTATGAGGAGAATCAATGCATTTCCGCGAGCAAATCTAGTTGGTCATCTTCTGTTGAAATAATCGTTGTATCATTTATTGCTCTTAAATGAATATATTCACAGTTTGAAGATTTTATTTTTGGCATTTTTTTTGAAAAACTTCACATTACAAAGCGGATTACCACATTCGTAGGTCAGCTTTTTGTCTCGCGATTTCCCTTGGACATTGTTGGTTGTTAAAGAAAAAGCCAGCTGATAGAGTTTTCTAAGACAATTTAAATGGTTTTTGTGTTAAATAATCAATTATATGATATCATAGAAACCCTTTGCAATCCAATATGCGATTAATTTGGTTAGCATGCATATCGAAAATTTTTGGCATATTAAGTTTCAAGGGTTTCGCCCTTCTTTCATAATAAACGGTTGGTGATATGTGCTGTATCCACATGCTTGGTAGACTTGAGTCTGCAGGATGAGATTCGCCAGTAATAGGAAAAATCGAATTTGAGTATCTTAAAAAATAAAAAATCACTCAATTCGGTTACAAAAGTAATGATCATACTTTAATATTCATTCGCCTTCTCCGTTTTAAAATTTTTAAGGTTATCATTAATAGCGCTCCGTTTTCAAATGGTTCAAATTTACGTTCGAGAGGTTTGATTTTGAATAAGGAAAAAGTTTTTGGTAGACCTCTTATCTCTTTAGCCCAAAAAAACAAAAATTTAGAAATTTAAAAATAACCATAAATATATGTCTAATAATAATTTGTTCATATTTTCACAATTAAACTATCCTTCTTTCGGAGTGTGGTTTTTAACTGTAATGAGATCATTCATGACTCTTCATTTTCATGTACAAAGGATTCACAGTTCTTTTTTTGAAGTTTCTTTTTGGGTTGTTTTTTGTTGCTTACCAAGACGCCTATCGAAAATTATGCGATTATATTGAGGCTTTCTTATATTTATTTTCAAATAAAGCATTTTCCTAATCTTGCATTTTGATTGTTAATATGTTTTCGCGTTCCCTTATGCGATCGCTTGGTTTCCGTTCATGGTTTAACCAGAACATAATCGGGTTGTCTCTCGTCGAGGCAATCAGGCGATTTTTGCTAAAAATCGCTTCCGCTTAACAAAGCGACCCAAAAACTTTATTTTTTTTCGGATGGACCCAGAGATCTCTAGGCCAAAGAAGAGAATTTAGGAAATATTTTGAAAAAAAAAATTATGGCATGATTGGATATGCTCGATATAATAGATTTTATTTAATAAAAAATATTATTTTTGTCGCTTGAATTTTTTAGTCGATTTATTTCGCTTGGCGAAATGGCATTGTTGTCGCGGGGTCGCCGAAACCAATTTTTGGAAATGCTTATTTTTTGAGGCGGAGTCGATTTCGGAATTAACCAACATGAAGACAAGGACCTTTTTGGAGTTCCATTTTCCTCAGAGTTAAAGACACAAATTAAAAAAAAGATAGATGGTTGGAGGTCCTTTAGAATAACTGCCATTTCTTCTATTTTTTTTCTAATTCTTCTACGGTTCGGTTTAAAACTGAAGTTTCTCCCATCAAGGGAACCCTAAGCCCCCTTCTCTGAATTTTTTTGAGGTTTTTGCATTGTTTTTCATGGTAGTCACAGTGTTGGATATTGAGTCTGTTTCAATTACTTAATAATTGTAAGAGCATATAAAAAACCTGTTCTTCGACTTTACTAAAATAATTTAATGACAACGATTAACTTGGTGTAAGAATATGTTACAGTAGATTATTCAGTTGGATCAGAAATTTGTTTTTTATTAAACTCTTAGTGATTCAAAATCGAGTTTTCCATAAGCTGACAAAGGATTCCGGATTGGCGAATTAGTTTACTATCTGAACAATTTTGGGAGGAATGTCAAATAAATTTACGATTATTTTCAACCCTATTATTTTATAAAAAATGTTCTGCGTAACAGCATTTTTATTACCACCTTCTTTTTTTGATAAGGTAAACTGATTTTTTAATGTAGACTTATTTGAAATACAAATTTCCTTACGTGCACGTTAAACATTATTAAATTCACTATTTTTTAAACAGCATGCCACGAATTGAAAGTACCATTTACACGTTTTTTTCAAAAAAAAATTTAAATATTGCTTTAATTAGCCGTATTTTTTGGTGTCAGTGGGAAAGAGCAGTAATCTTGATGAACCGTTCACTTACAACAGCAACTGTTAAAATCTGTTAATTTTTGTAAGTTAGATAAATTACCTGCCTGTGTTTTCACCAGCTCTGATTTTTTCAAAACTTTCTCATCAAAAATTATTATTTAATTAATTGCTACGGCTATTAAAAAAAATGAATGAGTTTTGACCCCACAAGTTAACTTGCCATTTTTTACAACATTCATTGTTTTTAAAAATTTTCTAAGTTCCCTATCAATTTATTGCTGAATTTAATTATTTGAAACTTTAAACTCAATTCAGATATCGACCGAAAATTGGAGATTAGGTCTGTACCATTTAGTTGGAGTTCAAACCGTTCTTACTCAAACAATTTTAGGATATATTAATAATAAGTGGTGCTGATAGGATATACTGAGATTGTTTGGAACTTTTTTTTGTACTTAAAATTTAAAACCTTTTAAATTTTCAGATTTATTTTTGCTGCTGGACATATGTTATTCTTCATTTTCTTATGATACATTATTACAAGAAATTAATTTAATTGTAGCAAGGATTATAATTAAATGGCTTGAAATGCGTTATACTTTTCTTTCTCATATTTAGGTTGCAATTTTAAGAAACTATTTACAAATTATTATTTAAAACTGGCCCTAATTAACGACATACTATGAAGCTTGTGACTATACTTGGAAAAATACCATCTAAAAAATATTTTTGACACTTTTTTCGAGATTTTCTATTTTTTTATTTGATTGGTCCTCAGGATGAATTGCAGGCTACCTGGTGCAAGTTTAAATTAACCGTTAGACTTTAGACATGAATCTGTTACCCAGACTCGATTTTCCGGCAACTAGTGCACCATTCTATAGATCAGCCATATAAGCAAAGTTTCATTATCAACATACATTTTTCAATAGCTTAAAATAAATATTTTCAGGCCAAATTTGCAATAAAATAAAAAATTCGATGAACAAAAAAAGGCATAATGGAGATGAGAAAAAAAACGCGAAATGTACCCCAGTGACGGGGCAACAGTTGCCAATAATCAACGAATTTAAACGTTTATTTTATATTTTGAACTACTTAAGTTAACTTCAAAAGGGTTTTCTCTAGTTCCATTAACAATTATCATATGTTTTCAATCAAAATAATCTAGGTAAATTGACTCTCGAAATATTGATTCAGTATCATTATTGTTCTCGAGAACCAAGAGACGTAGTCACCGCTACGCGGCTCTTCGCCAAACCTTTTTTGATCTAAGCTAATTCATTTTTCGGAAGTTTTGGCTTTCTAGAGTGCTCTGATTCTAACCGGAGGCCATTTTCACAAATAATAACAAACAGAAATCTGAGAATTTAAAAAAAAACCCAATCGGTTAATTATTCATTTTTCTCACCTCTCTCTCGCCTACGCAATTCTTATGGTTTATCAGCATTTCGAAAGCTATGACTTTTGGAGATGCTCTATTTAACTGGATGGCCATACTGTAATGCATTAGAGTCTTAGAAATTCGTTAAGATTCTTTTAAGGGTCTTCCGCATTGATTTGAGTACTTTTGAAAAAAATATATTATGCGTTAACAATAAACAGGTAATTTGAAAAGTACTCAAATTACGTCAAAAAATTCCATGGTCAATCTTCAAACGTTTTTAAGACTTTTCTTCATTACAAGGAAAGTCTGAATAAAATCACGTGACGAAAATAATCCAAAATAAAAGTTTAAAATCATTGTCATATAATAATCCTTATTTTCTTGAAAAATAAGATTCAGTGACGTGTGTTTGGAAAATATTTATTATGTCAAAACTCTTAAATTAGTAGGTGTTTATTGCCCCAAAAAAATTTTACGGCGTAATTTGAGTACTATTTGGGTACTTGGGCCCAAAACCATCATTTCTTAATTTGAAGGTCAGGCGTGATCGTTTTCGGAACTTGAGTGTAATGTAAAATAAGTCTTTTAAACTTCTAAGGACACCTTCATTTTTTCAACCAAGTGTTTTAAGCAATTTTTGAAAAAAAAGACGAGTACTATTTTGGCAACCTTATTTCTTTGAAAATATAACGGTCACGTGATCATTTAGGCATTGGTTGTAATGGAACAAAAGTCTTAGAATTTTTTTTTGAATCAGGATGAAAGTCGTTTTGTTGGATTTGAAAATCTTTTGCAAAAAATAACTACTGTAATACATAAAAATTTCAAAAAAAAAAACGCGCAAAACTCATTTTGTCTTAAAGTTTATCATAACTTTGATATACTGGTCTTGTCATTAATGTTTAAGCGTGTGAAAATGCGATTTTAATGGTGAATGGTCACTACTTGCCGGGAAAGCGAAGTCTACGAGTTAGGTCATTGCGATTTTTTTGGGTCAAATTTGAAATTTTTTAATTGATTCGTGAAGCAACCGTGACAAACATTTTGAATGGCAATATAAAAATTAAATTTCTCCCTGTATGTCTCGAGATACAGCCTCCGACTTCTTGCGCTCCGCTGACCTCTAACTACTAGTCTCAGCTTTTGTAAAACAATAAGAAACGAAGTGGAACCATTTGAGAAAATTCTCATTGGCCAAGCCAGTTCAGAAGCGAGGAATCTGGAATGCACAGAAAAGAAGCAGACACTACGTCACTACCTTGTCTGACCGTCACATGTTATGACCTAAGGACAGGGAATTCCATAGGGAGGATTTTGAATATTACAGCGGTTGTTAGTTTCCCTTTTTTTTTCCAATACTGGTTACACTTGATTTCCGCCGTTTTGATTGGTTGAATCTGAGAAAACTCTTCTGAAAACCAATCCAAAAACTGGCGGAAATCAAGTGTAAGTGTAACCAGTTTGGAAAAAAAAAGTAAAAACCTTACACCCTGTATACTCAAATAATTAGTGCTGAGGGGTTTAGTTTTGCAGATAAATCTCCCGTTACTGACCCTAGATATAGTATATTTTTAGTATTAGTTATGAAAGATTATTTCACCTGAAAAATAAATTTTCCTGAAGATATTCGATAATTTACTTATGTTTTAATTAAAAACACAAAAATTATATGAAATTTGAATTATTTTGGAAAATCACAAAAAAACAAATAATAACCTTTACGTTAATCTTTATCTGAAATTTCATTTTTTTCACATAATTTTTTTTATGTGAATAACCAATATACTTTTTGTGACAGTGAAAACATCAAGCCTGTTTTTTCATTGTTGCAAAAAAAAATAAATAAATGCAATTATTCGAAAAATGAATGCGCTGAAATTTTTTGAAATTTATCGTTTCGTAACGGATTTACCGCAAGATTCGGAATTTATGAGAAAATAAGCAGTTCGACAGTCGAGGTTTTGACGCTAATAATCGTATTATTTTCAAGTTTGCCATGCCGACGGGTACTCTTCTAATGGGTGTGAGAATGTTTAGGAACCTGCTATCTAAAATCGCAAGTTAATGGAATTTGAATGGAAATTAATGGAAGATCCGTAACTATGAAACGAAGTATATTTATAAATCGAAGCTCACGAGGGTAAAGGACCTAATAGAGATACGACAAATCCATTAACTTAAAAAATATATGACCAATCAAGATTCCTTCATTATTTCATGTGAGAAATAAAAAAATTCGATCGAATTTTTTATTTCGAAAATCCCATAAAATTAATGTTTTTTGAAAGTTCTTATTTTTTTTAATTATTGAAAATATTTTTTTCACTTTGGCTAAATCTACCGAATCTCCATCAGGTTAAATGAACAGTATAATTTTCCAAGAGGCTATTTCATCTTGATTTTTTGATTATTTGGCATAAAGTCCACAGCATTAGTCTTCGCCATTTACTTGGTAGTACGCAAAATCCTAAAATATTTATTGTTTTTATTTGTAAAAATATCTGCTGGACTTCAGGATGTCTTTCGATCCGCTGGAAAGAGAGAAGCTGACAAGTTAATCAGTAAACATCCATATTCGATTAGTAATCGGTGACTACGCTTCGTAATTGACGCACCAATTATTTAAGTGAATCGTTTAGTTTATTTTTACAAGGAAATAAAATAACTTACAAATTTTAAATAATATATCGAAGATAATACATACGCGTTATTCTCAACTTGTTTTCGAGATTCTTTCATTTTACTCCCATCTAAATAGGCGAGAATCTCGAAAACGAGTTGAGAATAACCCGTTAGTACAGCAGGGTCCGGCGGATAGGTAAAAGTTTTTTCGCTCAAAACCTTCACCTATTAGCCGGATTTCACCTATCCGCCGGACGGCTGGGAAGATACGCTCTGATTGGTCAATAAAAACAAGGTCTAGATATTATAGTTTAGTTAAAGGGTAGTCAGAGTGAGAATTAAGGCTGGTTTTTTGCTCCATTTTTGATCATAAATGCAAAAGTGACGGTTTTGAAACCCTCAGAAACTACTTTTCGGAAAATTAACCAATATTTTGAAAAAAATCAGCCATTTGAATTAACTCAAGCACAAAAACCATTGGTTTATGAAAAATGTAACATTATTGATGATAACGTTGGCGTCGGTAGTTCAATATTCTCAAAAAAAAGTTGGAAGTTAAAAACGTTGAAATATTCTCAATGGTTGAATGATCAAGTAATTAATGGTTATCTAAACTTGATAGAACAGCCTAGCAATATTTCTGGATTCCCAAAAACCAAATCGCTTGATGTTTTTTTTCACAACCAGGACACTTGAGAATGTGCAACCGTGGAATTGTCTGGAATATTTGACTTTGAAGTTGTTATTATCCACATAATATAAACAATAGTCGCTGGACTATATCTGTAGTTTTTTTTGAAACGAAAGGAAATTTTATATTATGATTCGTACCATGCGGAATATAAATATTCTGGAAAAAATATTACTTCACTTGATTGGAGAACGTTGCCGCTTTTCGGGTTGAATTATATCGACCAGACTGGAAATTAAAGTGTGTTATGAATACACCACTGCAAAAAAATGGTGTAGACTGTGGTCTCATGCACTTATAATCGCAAAGAATATTTCCAGAAGAATGTCTCAACTTTGATTTTCAAACGAAAGAAATAAATAGCTATTATTTGAACAAAAATTGTGTGCAGATTTTGAGACAAATCAACTGTACTAGATAAATAGAATTAAACGACAAATTAATTGAATAGTTTTTTTACTTATAAAAATTCTCAAATATGCCTCTATTTTGGCTTTTCGAAAACGCCTATCTTTTTGCCTAGGAAGTTTTGAAAAAAACCCTTATCTTTTGCCTTTCACTTATCCGCCGGACGTCAGGAAGGAAAAGTTTTGTCGTTCACCTATTAGCCGGATTTCACCTATCCGCCTTCACCTATCCGCCGGACCCTGCTGTACTATGTTTGATATGTGCTCTGGTGCCTTGGCGAAAGTTTTTTTATATGCCCACAAGGGTTAAAGTCGTCCTAAAGTACAAGGAATTATCAAAATTATACCACCAAAAGGAAAAGTTCAGGCTGCTACGAAGTTTTTATTTAAATTAGTCTTCGAATCGCTAATTACGTCTCAAATTTTCAAGAAATTAGACATTTGTGCTATCTTTTAGTAATGTGTTCATTTCGAATATGTCGACCTTGAGATGGAATAAAGTCCAGATAAATATTTCAAATATTTTTTAATCAAAAACTAAAAATTTGGACTGAACATTCAGTGTTAAGAACTATCAAAAATATTTTCACTGGACTCAATCGACTCGAATCGGGTTGAAAATCGCTTTTTGGTTATGAAACTAGAAAAACGTGGAAAAATTTTCTTATTCTCTAGAAAAAATGCGACGACCCCTTAAAGTGCGCTTATCTTCTCTGACCCCTTTAAGGAGTTCCAACGCATTTTTAAACCATGAGAAAAAATAAATTTTTATCAGCGATATTATTATTTAATTTTTTATACAATAAATTACTTTTAGAATTGCCTATCTAATGACATATTTTTTATTTTCCAGAGATAATTAGAACCCACTAAATTGGGTATTTGGTTTGACCGCCTTATATTATTTGTAAGCGAGAGTGCGGAAACAAAAGGTGGCGGTGATATGACTCGGTTATTTGATTTGTACAGATCAGATAAAATTGTTTATTTTACGAAATTAGGTCAATTGTTTCCTACTTAATTATTGTTCACAAGAACAATTTATACTTTTTAGTTAAAGTACAGGATTCATCTATTTTAACCCTAATTTTCACGAATTTCTTGCAAATTTTTCCTCAATTTGGACTTTGAACTCCTCTAGAAATAAAACGAGTAAAGATATCAAAAATCGGACTAAATTAAAATTATGCCGTGATTGTTAATTAGACTTGGTGAAACTGAAAAATTAAACTTATGATTAGTTATCTCAAACGACTTCTAGCGTAACACCTGTAAAAATATCGATTTTGCCAGATTTCTAGAGTTTGAAAAGCTTTTTTTCGGATCTGACTAAATAAAATATGATCATAAGTGTTCGGAATATTGTCGGTAAATAACAATAATTTTGTATGTTTAGTTAGCTCAAACGAACTTGTCGCAAATCTGAAATTTTCGTTTTTCAATCATGTTTTTGCGTAGGTTAAAATATTCAAGGCACCCAAAATTAAAAAAGTCAACAGAGGAGATTTCGTTTTATCAGTGGTCAAAACATCAAGTCTATAACTTCAGCCGTTTTCCCGTGGTACCAAGTTGAAAACCCTAAAACTCCGATCGGAACCTCCTTAAGGTATACCGGTTTCTACTTTCTGCAGTTATTATGTCATAAAAATGCACACAAATCAAATCGTTTATGTTTTGAAAGCACAAAACAACCCGGTTTTTCGATTTTTTCTGAGTTTTTTGTTCAAAATTAAGTTGAAAAATAACGTTTGTTTCAATTTGACCCCTAAAACTTAATAATTTCGGCCTGACGTAAGCCCCATCTCTCTTCAGTGTTTCCTCAGCTTTGTTTTGAGCCTTCTTTCAAAAAAATCGAAGCCCATTTTTTCCGGAAATTTTTTCACGTGACCGGGGTCGAAATTGAAAAGAGGCTCCCCTTGAGTTTTTATTTGTTCTGAGCTACCTTTTGCTAAAATTTGAGTAAATTTTTAAATTCAACCTATGAGGAGATAGATTTTCCGATGAACAAAGCCTAAAAAACGGTGGTTTATCGGATATTCTACAAAAAATATAGCACTTATCGACAAAACGGCTCTCCTTGAGTTAGACCTACTAATTTCACAGGTTATGTTATTTCAAAATAAAACCTGAGAGGAGATAGATTTTCCGTTTCGGCTTAGGTCTCCCTGTCTCGTTTATGTGTCTGGGAGTGTATGCATTCAAAAAAGTTTTTACACATGTTTTACGCAAGATGAAAGCTAGTTCTACAAACTGGCTAATCTGAATAATATCGTTGATACCCTGTTTGGCTAATATTTCATCGGGAATATGTCAAATTAGGAACCGGGATACCCTTAAGGGGGTGGTGTTAGTGATTTTTGACATTTTGGAAGCTTGATACGGCCAAACTGATGACGGTAGAACATTTCTAATCAATGGTCTGCTTTTGAACACATACGGTACTAGAGATCGAAAAATGTTGGTGAAAAATTTTAAATTTTTTCTAAAATTCGCTGTGGTCAAAATAAGATCATAGTTGCCAATATCGTTTCCAGCAAATCATATCCAAGGAACCTTTCGGTGGCATTTAAATTTTCTAATTATCACTTTTATTTTCAAAATTGTCATTTTCGCGCACTTTTTTGTCAATTTACAGCCGATCAGGCCGAAATTCGAAAAACTACAACCAAGGTGATATGTAAGACACATTGAGCTTCTTATATTCCAAAAATGACGTTTTGGCATTTCCACAGAAAAAGCCTTATACCAAAACGTCGGAAAACACCATTTTTCGACAGATTCAACCAAATTGAAGCGCTCTGAGACAAAAACCTCAAAAAATAGAACCAAAAATCGAGAAACTTTCCGGGAGTTTCACAGAATCTTAATTTCTTCCAAAAAAAAACCCTAGGATCCTTGTTTAATTGGAAAAAACCAGGGGACTCGTGTTTAACCGCGGTTAACCAAGTGGTTGGTGTGAGTGGTACTAAAGTGGCAAATGGTATCGCGAGATTAATCATGGATCTTTCGTATTGTCTCCTCAGAAATTCCTCATCTCCATCAGTTTGGCCGTACCAAGCCTCCAAAATGTCAAAATTCACTGCCACCACCCCCCTTGAGGGGGTATCCGTCATGAATTGAGGCTCAAAAAAAATCAGAATTTCATTTTTATAGCTTTTTTCTGAAAAAATGGATAATTTGAAATAAATAGGTGGTATTTCTATCCCGATACAGCGTTAGGAAAGTACTTTTTAATCATTTTGAAAATATCTTGCCTTGATTTAAGCATTTTAATCAAAATTTATGAATTTTCAGCAATTAGAAGTACAGTTTCGGAAGATAAAAATCATCGAACTTTAGGGTTTGATAGTAACAGCTCTCCACGAACTCACTGGCTTTTGATTTATACAGGTTTGAAATGTGTTACTAAGAAATCCAGGGAGAAATAGGCTTTTTAAATAAACGTTTTTTGGCTATTCCGGAACGAATTTATTTTAAAATTTTAAAAACGTTAGTAACAGACCTGCGTACGTAATTTTTGGTTATTAAAAGCTACAAAAAATTTTCCTACCTTCAAAACTCATGGAGAAATAGGCTTTTTGCGACAAAATAAAACTCTATTTTAAAGCTCGTTCCTGATTGGTCGAGCGATCAATGATGTTCAATAATGTTTCAGGATGTTAGATTTTCTTTCAAATATCACATTGTATTCAACTATTGGGTTCCACAATGTTTAGTTTTTGAGATATTTGCCTTTAAAAACACAAAATCCTGTTTTCCCATGAGGGGTACCCCCTTAAGGGGGTGGTCGTCGCATTTTAAGGGGTTTTCGATAGTCAATTGTCGCACAAGTACAAATTGATGGACCAACTTTTACCTCTCTTTGATATATTTAAACAAAAATCTTGCATCCTGAAACATTATTGAACATCATTGATTGCTCGACCAATCAGGAACGAGCTTTAAAATAGAGTTTTATTTTGTCGCAAAATTGTGACAAAAAGAAAATTTTCAAAATGTATCTCCTCCCTGAGTTTTTAAAGTTCAACAATGATTCATGATTTGAAATCACCGTACAGAACGTGAGCAGACCGCCAAGTTGAGTTTTTGGAAAAATTCTATGATTTGGCTTCAGAATCACCAAAATTAGTATTTTGACCCTATGTTAACTAGAGCAAAATACAGTTTTTTGTTGATTCTGAAGCCAAATCGAAGACTTTGTCCAAAAACTCAACTTGGCGGTCTGCTCACGTTCTGTCCGGTTAATTTAAAACATGAATCATTGTTGAACCTTGAAAACTCAGGGAGAGATACATTTGAAAAAATATTCCGTCACTTTTGTAAGCACGTTTCTGATTGGACGAGCCATCCCTAATTTGAATTGTTTTTTAGGATGCAAGATTTTTCTTTAATATATTCAAAGAGAAGTTGGTCCGACGATTTGTACTTTTGCGACAATTGGCTATTAAAAACCCTTAAAATGCGACGACCACCTCTTAAGGGGGTTGTATAGGCTGGAAAGGCTTTTTCAAAGGCTTATATCTTTTTAAGCCTTCATGGCAATCTGATAAAAACTTCAGGAATAAAAGTTCGTAATCTTTGGAATGCATTAGAGAGTTTTTTTTAAATTTTGCTTCGGCGTCTCTTAAGGGCCATGTCAACTTTTCATTTTCAGCCAAATTGTTTGAAATGGTCAGTTTGGGAGGCTGAGCCAAAAGGTATCTCCACCAGTTTAAAAGATACAGTTTCGGCTCATACTGCATCTGAAAGCACAAGACTTGTTTGACAATATATTAGAGAGTTTTTTTTGAAATTTTGATTCGGCGTCTCTTGGGGGCCATGTCAACTTTTTATTTCGAATTTTGACAAAAATTTAGAAACCAAAAAAATTGAAAATTGACAAAATGCTTCAAAATATTTTTTTTTCGTAAATTCAAACACTTTTAAGGACTTTGGTGCAATTTTAAACTCGGTAGCGTTAAAAAAACAAATTAGCGCACTTTCAATTTAAATCATAAATTAATCAATAATTTTTGTTTTCGTTTTTTGGCCGCCAAAAGCAAAATTCCGAGAAAAGGGCTCTTTTGCATTATGCGTGAGGCTTCTCTGGAGCCTGACACAAAAACATAATGAGAAATGGTGAAAATTGAAGGAGAAAATGCATTCTGAGTGTTTTTAGGAGGCTTTTTAAAAGCGTAGGTGGGATAGTATCAGATTACTGTCAAATTACAAATCACCGTGAAGAGTTGTTCTTCAAGATGCAAAAGTTTTTGGGATATCAGCTCTGCTAGTTTATCCAAAAATAGTAAGTAGTAAGTGAGGATTATTCCAATTAGCCACAAGTGAAATAATGATAAAAAAATAATTCTTACAAGTAACAATTGCATTGCAATCAATGCAACTTTTTGTCGATTTGTTGCATTTTCTGGAAATTTCAAAACAAAAGTCGACGCACTAGTACATTCCGTCCAGCATGATTTTCCTCCACCCCAGTACTTTGTCAAATTTCCAACAAGTTTTCTTTCGTTATCTTCAACGTGATATACGACATCTCCACAGCAGACAGCGGATGTGACACAACTATCGTGACTAACAGTATAGACAACTTTGTCCTCCTTCAAATCTCTTATTTTGTAAAACGGCTTTGTGCAGCACAATGTTGAAGTCATTTCTTTTTGAATTGCAAAAAATTCTGGAGTTTCATTGATTTTAACTAAAATTTTTAAGTTAATTAAATTTTTAATTTAATAATGAAGGCAAATAAATAGATATTGGTCAATGAAGATATCAAATTATATGATAATTTATATCCCTTTATCACACCTTGCTTAGAATGCGACGCCAACGTCGATTTTTCTATGTTATTCTTCTATTGATTCTTCTATTTGGCTACGCATTCTAAGAAAAGTGTGATAAAGAGATATATATATAGTATGTGTTGGCAATGGGAAACACTGGCAATGGGCAACCGCGAGGGCAATGGGCAACACGTTTGAGCCAAAACAAGGCTAAAATGGTGCTAATGGGCAACAGTGAGGACAATTTACAACATTTTTTGCCAAAAACTCGTTTGTTGTCTATTGCCAACACCAACTGTATAAATTTTTCAAGATTATGCTCCTCCCAATAAACTGTTTTTTGTCGAGATTTGCTTCAAAACATGAAATGCATCTTATGATTCAGAATTATCTTTTCAAAAACAGAAAAATTACAACCAACGCACCTGAGTCTTTAATCAGTGCACTCAATACTGTGCCGATTGGCACAGTTGCTCATTCAGCGTCATTTCTTAAAGAATAATACACTTTTAATTTCTCTGGTTTATGAATTAGAGCGTTTTGATAAGGTCGAAATCGTAAAATTCAGAATAATGAAATGAGTTTTTGAACTAGAAAAATATTTTTTTTCTAAATTTGTAAGTCTTGTCGTAATAGAAAATCATAATATTATTAACATTAAAAAGCAATAAAAATATTTGATGGTCCAATCAAAAATTATCTATACAGAAACTTGTATACTAAGGATGGTTTTCACATGTCAAATTTATGTCAAGAAATCAAATATTTCCAGCTAGGTCAGATGAACAAATATGAATTTATGAATTTAATCCGGCTTCAGTGGCATGTGGAATTAATTAAATATGATTTTTTCAAATCAGGGTGTGCCGATTTACACACTTCTGGGTCTAGGGTTGTTTTGAAATGCTGAGAACGTGTGTGAAAAAATAAAACTTTATTACTTTTATAAACTTTAGTTTCGCAATCGGCTCGCCAATTTAATTTTGGAGTCATATTTTTGAGTCATTTTTAATCATATTTTTAATAAACCTTACCAGTCAAGTTTGTCAAATTAGTATCCATTCCACAGCATGTGCAGCATGACAGACAAAAAGATGTACATACATTACAGCAGAGAGAAACCAAGGCACGTGGTTTTTCTAGGCGAAATACTTCATTTCCAGTAGAATCTACAAATGGCATCGTAAATTCTCGTTCGCTACCACACATGTTTCTGGTACAGCAATGAATTTTTTCTTCTCGCGCGAAAAAAAGTATTTCTCCAGTTTTTGCATTCCAAAGGTTATACCTACAACAAAATTAAATGAAAGTTGTCCTATAATAATATGACCTGGTCAAAATGACCTAGTGTGTCCGCAATCAGATCCAGGTCATTTTTTATTACAAGCTAGAACGTCGAAATAAAGCTCCTTAGGTGCGAAATTCTATAAGGAACAAAAAATCTCATCATGAAAATTTTTGATTTTGACCGCAAGGTGGCCAAATCTTATATTTAAACTTTATTTTTGCTCTGGCGCCTCGAATATATGTTGGGCCGTGAGAAATTATTTCCATTCACAATACTTTTTTTTACTGCATCTTTCTTAAATAAAATGAGAAAAAAAAATATGTATGAACATTGAAATTCTCATTGGTCGAAATTAGAACCAATCAGAATCGATAATTTTGAACAATTTTATTAATTCTTTATTTGTGCTGAATTCAAATATATATTTTTTGTCCTATGTTTTTTGTCAAGAAATGACCTTTCAAGACGTTTGAAATCCTCAAAAACGGCCAAAATTGGTTTATTTTGCTCAAAAGTCTCTAGCGCCTCAAATATATGTTGAGCCGTGAGATATTATTTTCACTCGCGATGAAATGAGAATAATGAAAATTGTCTCACATCGAGATTCTCATCGGTCGAAATTTGAATAACAAAATTCAAATGGTAGTCAGCGAATTATATTTGAAAGTTAATATAACACAATTGAAGTTTATAAAAGAGGATAAGAGGCCGATAAAGGGTTTTTTTATGTTTTTTATTTGATTTTTTTGTGAAATGAACTCCAAATCGGCCGAAGGCCGATAAAGATGGATATTTTATTTTTAATTAAATTTTGTTAAAAAATGAGCCCCAAATCGGCCGAAGGCCGATAAAGGGAGATATTATATTTTTAAATTTAATTTTGTTGTAAAATAAGCAAAAGATTGGCCGAAGGCCGATAAAAGGGGATTTTATGTTTTTCATTTAATTTTGTTGAAAATGAGCCCCAAATCGGCCGAACGCCGATAAAACGAGATTTTATGTTTTAAATTTGAATTTGTTTAATAATGAGCCCCTAATCGGCCGAAGGCCGATAAAAGGGGATTTTGTGTTTTTTTATTTAATTTTATGGAAAATAAGCTTCAATCGGCCGAAGGCCGATGAAGGGAGATATTATATTTTTAATTTAATTTTGTTGTAAAATGAGCTCAAGATTGGCGGAAGGCGTAAAGGGGATTTTATGTTTTTTATTTAATTTTGTTAAACATGAGCCTCAACGGCCGAAGGCCGATACAGGGGATTTATATTTTTAATTTAGTTTTGTTGAAAGAGCCCTAATTCGGCCGAACGCGACAAAAGAGGATTCATGTTTTAAATTTGAAATTGTTTAATAATGAGCACCTAATCGGCCGAAGGCCGATAAAAGGGTATTTTATTTTTTTATTTTATTTTGTGGAAAATGAGCCTCAATCGGCCGAAGGTCGATAAAGGAAGATATTATATTTTTCATTAAATTTTGTTAAAAAATGAGCCCCAAATCGGCTGAAGGCCATTAAAAAGGGGATTTGTTGTTTGAAATTTCTTACAAAATGAGCCAAAAATTGACCGAAGGCCCATAAATTGGGATTTTATGTTTTTTTTAATGTCGGGGAAAATGAGCCCCAATTCGGCCAAAGGCCGATAAAAGGGAATTTTACTTTTTTTATTTAAATTTGTTAAAAAATGAGCTCCTAATCGGCCGAAGGCCGATAAAAGGGGATTTTATGTTTTTTGTCAATTTTTCTAAAATTTGAATCCTTCTTTTTAAATTTGAGAATTTTTTCAAATTGGTCTGAATTTTCAAAAAATTAAACAAAAATTAACAAATTATTTTTTGTTAAAAAACCATATTGAAATTTTCTTCACTCTCGAGAACTTTCTTCGAATTAAAATATTTTCGCAAAAAAATGAATTTTCTTAATTATTTAAAATTTTCTTTATTATTAAAAATTTTTCACAAATTTTACAATTTTTACAATAATGAGAAATTTCCTCAAAAATTTGACAATTTTAACTTAAATTTGACAAATAATTTCAAATTCGACAATTTTTTATAAAAATTTGACAATTTGAACGCAATTTTGACAATTTGAACACAAATTTCACAAATAATTTCAAATTCGACAATTTTTCTTAAAATTGGACTTTTTTTTAAATTTGACAATTTTATTTATAATTGTTGAATTCGTAATCAATTGTTAAATTTTTTAAGAAAATTGTCAAATTTTTGAGAACATTGTCAAATTTTTTAGAAAATTGTAAAATTTATGAGGGAATTGTAAAATTTGTTAGGAAATTGTAAAATTTGTCAGAAAATTGTTAAATTTCAAACAAATAAATTGTTAAGAAAATAAAAAATTATTAAGAAAATTTGTTTTTAGGGAAATTTTTTTTCAAATATGGTTTTTAGTAATATTAAAATTTTGTTCAATTTTTGAAAAAATAAGCCAATTAAAACTTAAAAATAAATTAAATAAAAATCCCCATTTATCGGCCTTCAGCCGATTTAAAGCTTATTTTCTACAAGATTAAATAAAAAACATGAAATCCCTTATTATCGGCCTTCGGCCGATTAGGGGCTCATTTTTTAACAAATTCAAATTTAAAACGTGAAATCTCCTTTCATCGGCTTATTTTACACAAAATTAAAAAACAAAACATAAAATCCCCTTTTATCGGCTTTTGGCCGATTTGGGGCTCATTTTTCAACCAACTTAAATAAAAATCATACAATCCCCTTTCATCAGCCTTCGGCCGATCTTGAGCTCATTTTCAATTAAATTAAAAAAAATATATATAATCTCCTTTTATCGGCCTTCAGCCGATTTGAGGCTCGTTTTTCAACAAAATTAAAACAATATATAAAATCCCCATTTATCGGCCTTCGGCCGATTTGGGGCTTATTTTCCACAAAATTAAATATAAACATAAAATCCCCATTTATCGGTTTTCGGGCTCATTTGGTGCTCGTTTTTCCACAAAATTAAATAAAAAGTATAAAATCCCCCATTTATCGGCCTTCGGCCGATGGGGCTCATTTTCCACAAAATTAAATAAAAAAATATAAAATCCCCTTTGGGGCTCATATTTCAACAAAATTAAATACAATATGAGTCAAATCAAGTGTCCTAGTAAAAGTGGGACTATACAATTATCAACAGAGTTTAATCTGATTAATATATAGGACACTTGATTTTACTCGTATAGTAAAAAAAAATAAATCTCCTTTTATCGCCTTTTTCAAACTTGAATAAAAAACATACAATTTTTTTTATCGGCCTTGTCATTTTCCACAAATTAAAAAAACATATATAATCCCTTTTATCGGCGTTGGCCGATTATGGGCTCATTTTCCAAAATTAAATAAAAACATAAAAATCCCTTTTATAGGCCTTCGGCCGATTAGTGCTCATTATTAAACAATTCAAATTTAAAACATGAATCTCTTTTTCGGCGTTCGGACCGAATTGGGGCTCATTTTCAACAAAATAAATTAAAAAATATTAAATCCCCTTTTATCGGCTTCGGCCGATTTGAGGCTCATTTCAACAAAATTTAAATAAACATAAAATTTCTTTTTATCGGCCTTCGGCCGATTTGGGGCTCATTTTCACAAAATTAAATAATAAACATAAAATCCCTTTTATCGGCCTTCGGCCAATTTGGGGCCTCATTTTCCACAATTTAATAAAAAACATTAAAATCCCCATTTATCGGCCTTCGGCCGATTTGGGGCTCATTATCCATAAAATTGAATAATTAACATAAAATTTCTTTTTATCGGCCTTCGGCCGATTAGGGACTTATTTTTTAACAAATTTTAAAAGTAAAATCCCCTTTTATCGGCCTTTGGCTGATTTTGGGCTCACTTTTCAAAAAATTAAAATTTAAAATGTAAAATCCTCCTTTATCGGGTTTAGGCTGGTTTGGGGCTCATTTTTCAACTAAATTAATTTTGAGCAACTTTATTTTTGGCCAGTCAGCAATCGGTAAAAATGTTGATTTTTTTTCGCAAATAAAAAATTTGAATGGGCGGAGAATATCTATCAAAATGGCCTTATTGATCCTTATGAATGGTTGCTTTTCACAGACGTTCTCCTGATAAAATTGAGTAATACCTTTGAAGGGGACTAGCTCAAACTTTACAAAAAATACAAACATTTATCTTATTTTCGCACTAGCAGCATCTGTGATGACCATAGACTTATAGTTCATAACACGGTTTACCAAAGAGTAGCTTATTGCGCATCTTTTGGTGCTACTTTATAGTCAATTCTGATTGTTTTAAATTTCGACCAGTGAGAATCTCCCTATGGATCATTGTTTAATACCTTCATTTATTTTAAAAAATACAAGAAAAATAATTAATGTACAATTGCAAAAACAATAAGGATAATGAGCTAATTTGTTCGCGTGAGAGAGCAATTTCGTCAAAATCTGAAGAAAATACAAAAATTTATCTTATTTTCGCTCTAGCAGCATCTTTGGTGACCATAGACTTATAGTTCATAATACGGTTTCCAGATAACAGCTTATGGCGCATCTTTTGGTGGTGTCAAATCTCATAAATACAACTTCCGGTTTGTCATCAAAACATAAAATCCGCTCTAGCGCCACCTGTGGTAATTTTAGACGCATTGGAGATTATATTGTCTTGAAAAAGTAGCTTATTGCGCATCTTTTGGTACTACTATAAAGTAATTCTGATTGGTTCAAATTTCGACCAATGAGAATCTCGATGTTAATACACTTTTATTTTTCTCATTTTATTCCAAAAAGATGCAGAAAAAAAAATTATTGCGAATGAAAATAAAATCTTACGGCTCAACATATATTTGAGGCGCTAGAGACTAATTAAGCCAAAATTTGGCAATTTTCAGCGATTTTAAAATTTCAAGGACGAAAAAACACACAAAACTTGATGACAATGACATATTAAAATATATATTTTCGGAATCACCAATAAAAAGTCAGTTTCTGAAGAAAATAAAGTTTTCCGGGATCCTGATTGGTTTAATTTGAACCGATCAGAATTCAGCTTTGTTAATTTTTTTCAAAATAAAGTTTCATTTTCCGGTCCCAATCCAAAACTGTAAAATTCTACGTAAAATGTAGTTTTTGAAAATGATTATTCTCAAAATTTTGCTCGACTGCGGACACCCTATAATGACCACCATAATACGCGCCATAAAAGCCAGTCTCAATTTTTACGTTTCATATATATGACTTTCGCTCCAAAGTGCGAAACTCACAACACTCGATTAATCACTGCTGGGTCTTCGGTATTATTTAATCGTTTTGTACCCGTAGTAGAATATCCAGAATGCTTATCTTTATTGATAAACTTTTCACAAGATTCGCATAAAATTAATCTCAGTCTCAAAAATGTTTTTGATTTTGTTTTTAATTGGATTCTTCTATTTTTTGACCAGAAGTAATTTTAGAAGAATGAAAGAAGTCTCAAATACAAGATCAAAAAGGAACCAAAATAGAATGATTATTCAACTGGTAAATGGAAAAAATTTCAGAGTTATACATTTCTGTAAGTCTGATTATAAATAAACTGTTATTTTCCGAAACTATAGCTCAACGCTTAAAAATTTGTAAAACTCTTAAAATGGAACAAAAAGCATCAAAGCCGCATTTTTGGTTTATCAAAAAAATGTATATCTTCCTAAAGTTTGAAGTTTCACATTCAAAATGCACATAAATGTACAGCTAAAAAATTCGTGCGGACTACTTAGGTAGTTTTTTTAGGTCAACCCACCCTAGTCATGACGATTACGGGAAAACCATAGCCTATGGACCATAGGCTATGGTCCATAGGCGATCTCAAAAAACGTTTTTTTGCATTCAACTGGCAACTAAAAAAGATCAATGAAGATTTTTTTATTTTTCATCGGACTACCGATTCACTGGTAACCGGAAATTTATTACATCCTTTTACCAACGGAACACCATCTCAAAAACGTTTACTATCTCTATAGCGCGAGTTCGAATCCCACTTATGTTGTCTTAGTGATTGCTTGAGTGATAACACACCGATAAAATTTAGCGGTCCCAATATCAAGCACCCTTGCCTATAATCATACTGAAGACAATCACTAAGTCAACATTAGTGGGATTCGAGCAAGCGCTATAAAGATAGTAAACGTTTTTGAGATGGTGTTCCGTTGGTAAAAGGTATATGGGTATTTTTAGTTTAAAATTTGAGAAAAAAAATCGAAACTCGTTTTTTTCTTCGAGGAATTCGTCAAAAATTATAGTTCAAGCAGTAAATGTGAAGATAATCGTGGTATAAGAATGAACGAACATAAAAATTAAACTTTCCGGCTGATTTAAAAAAAATTGGGCCCTTCGTGATTCGAACCTACCAAGAATCAAATTCCGGTTTATATCCGGTGAACCGTATGTCAAATTAACTTAATAAAATTTCTCCATTAAGCTTTTTAGTTGGCAGTTGAATGCGAAAAACCGTTTGTCGATATCGCTTGGTGGTTTTCCTTAATCGGCATGACTAGGGTGGGTTGAATTAAGAAAAACTGGTAAACTTCTAACTTGGCACGTCCATCTCATCTCTATATATCTACCACACCGACGGGAGAGGCGTGATAGGTGTGGTAGGACTGCGATTCAACACGAGGCTAGTAGTTCTCAATATACGTTATACTGTATAATTTATACAATATACCGTATACTTTATTCACACGTAAATTACGTGACGTAATGATTAAAAAATATATTAAGAAAAAAATAAATAGAATAAATATAGGATTGAGTAAATGATTCAAATAAATTATCTTTTAAGATTTTAGATGCAAATTTAGCATAAAGAAAATATAGATCAATTTGGCAGGAACTTCAGTACCGAAATTCAGACTTTGTGAACAAAGTTATGGTTCCGCCGAATACAAAAAGTATTTTGATGCCTTCTGATGAAACTACCGACAGTTGCTCGTTAAATTACGAAAAATTTCTCCAATATAACGAAAAAAACCAAAAAATATTTTTTATTGCTTCTGAACTAATTTTTTTGCAGAAAACAAAATGTTACCTTGACGGTACTTTCTTTCCGTTAAAAAATGTCCCATTTTCGCAGGTGTTAATTTTTTCCGTTTTTTTTGACTTCGGTAATCAAATTATTTACAAATATCTTATAATATATTTTTTAAAACATAGAGTATATATTAAACTGTATATTTAGCATATTGTATATTACAAAGTACTGGCCTCTTAATCATTTGCAGCTCTAGCCCTACCACACCTGTAGTTGATTTTGTGGAAATTAGTTTCTTGATGGTTCAAAGAGAAATTTCAACTTATTGCATTATATTGATTTTTCTTGATAGACAATTTTGTTTGAAGGCAGTACGCGACGCCATTTAGTGAATTTCAAACGTCTTTTTTGAGCTGAACTACAGTCCATGATTTTCACGTTTTGAGACCTAAGAAATATTTGTCTAATTTATAAAAAATAATAATCAGAAGTTTTTTGTATGATGTACCGGTCGTCTTACCGGTCCGACAATTGAAGTTTTGCTGTTTTTGATAATAAAATCATTTTTCGAGGTGAGAACAGTTTTTTTTCGTTTTTTTTAGATTTTGTTGTAGATTATTATATCAAAAATTCCGGAACAAGATTCACATACTGTACATTTTTTTGTAGATTTTGCTGATATCAAAAACTCCGGAACTAAATGATAACAGAAATTTTGTCTATTTTTAAATAACAACGTCTTAAAATGTGGTTTTTTGAACACACGTCGTTTTCTTAGATTTAAAACTCGAATTTGGGTCAAAACGTTCCCAAAAAAAAAACTTTTTAGAAATCGTATTTGCCGAAACTAAATAAAAATTTTATGATATCTCTTTCGAGGAAAAAATTTCGTCACGTTGATAAATAAAATATTTTTCTTATCACACATACCTATCTAAGTCAATGCTTGAATAAAATCAAAGTCCCCGTTATCACCAGATGTTGATATCGCACTTTTCATTCAACCGGGATTCTACTACACAACGATTTTTCGCCTTTTAACAATTAAGAATATTCATAAAAAATAAAGACAAATAAAGTCTCCAAAAAAGGCGAAACTCATATATTCTATATGTTATAATTGAAAATGCCGAAGGCATTCTTATTTCTTACGTTTGAATATATGAGCTTCGCTGCGAGGTGCGAAAATTACTACACTCGATCTATCACTGCTTGGTGTTCGGTCTTATTTAATCGTTTCGTAGTAGAATCTCCAGGATGCTTATCTTTATCCATACACTTTTCACAAGATTCACATACAATTAATCTCAGTCTCAAAAATGTTTTTGATTTTGTTTCTAATTGGATTCTTCTATTTTTTGATCAGAAGTAATTTTAGAGGAATGAAAATTTTTGATTTTTTGCTTTGAAAATGAGAAATAAGTATGAGAAACAAAAGAAGTCTCAAATACAAGATCAAAAAGATTATAAATTAACTGTTATTTTTCGAAACTATAGCTCAACGCTCACAAATTTGTAAAACTCTTAAAATGGAACAAAAAGCATCAAAACCGCATTTTTGGTTTATCAAAAAAATGTATCTCTTCCTAAAGCTTGAAGTTACACATTCAAATGCACATAAATGTGCAGCTATAGAATTTGTGAAGACTACTTAAGGGGGTAGCAGCGATGTGGCAGACTGTCGTCATTTAACTTACGAAAATAATTAGTTGGTTTATTTCTTTGTGCTTATTATCGTTAGCTGAATAACGTGCATAACATGTTCATTTGTCATTTTTGTCGATTTTTTTTAGAAATATTATGAAAAATTTTCGCAAATGAAGTCCAAAATTTTTTATTAATGCTTTTTTGAATTTTTCTTGAAAAATCAGACCGAATAAGTTGTGTTATTTTCTGGTATCTATTGGATTTCCGTATTTCAACCGATGGAAGGGTCATTCGAATATCGTTTATGAACTACTGAGAATTTTACAACACTTGCTTGTGACACCGGTTTTGTGCCATTTGGCTTGCAATTTAATAAATTTTATTATTTTCAAAAAAATCTCAATTAAATTTCGGGTGTTATAAGCTACTTTTATTTTCAAAGTCAGAAGATTTTTTTATATTTAAACGCAATTGAAGTCAATTTTTTCCTAAAAAGCTGTTTTCTCTTTTTTTCATGAAAAACAAATTTCATATTAAGGAAATTTTCTTATGGATAATGTTCTCTCACTAATTAGCGCATAACACCCGTAAATGCCTGAAATTATAAATATCGCCTTAAAAAATCTCACATCGGGTCAAGTTGGAAATGGATTATAATGAAAATGTGGTTTTTATTTTTTACAGATACTTAGTTATGTTGAGAAATTAAAAATATAAAAGTTTGCAAGAATGAACACTTTTATTGAAGATAAAAAATATAATCAATTTTCAAAAATTTTTTCTTTCATACAACTCATCCGAAAAAATGTACCAATCTGCCACATCGCTGCTAAAGGTATTTTTTACGGGAAAACCATAGCCTATGGTCCATAGGCGATATCAAGAAACGTTTTTTTTGCATTCAACTGACAACTAAAGGTTCACTGGTAACCGGAGATTTATTATATAGGGATTTTCAGTATAAAATTTGAGAAAAAATCGAAACTCGTTTTTTTTCCAGGAATTCATCAAAAATATAGTTCAAGCAGCAAATGTGAAGACAATCGTAGTATAAGAATGAAAAAACATAAAAATTGAACTTTCCGATTGATTTAAAAAAAATTTGGGCCCATCGAGATTCGAACCTACCAAAAAATTACATTCCGGTTTATATCCGGTGAAACGGATGTCAAATCAACTTAATAAAATTGCTTCATTGAGCTTTTTTAGTTGGTAGTTAAATGCGAAAAACCGTTTGTTGAGATCGCCTGGTGTTTTTCCATAATCGGCATGACTAGGGTGGATTGACCTAAAAATAAACTACTTTAGTTGATTTTGTGGAAGTAAGTTTTGAAAATTTCTGTTCTCATTTAGTTCCGGAGTTTTTGATATTAGCAAAATCTACAAAAAATTGTACAGTATGTGTTTTTTTCTCCGGAAATGGCAAACGGCTTTGAAGTCAATTCCAGCCAATTAAAAATGGCAAATGGGCTCATTATTTTATAAACCCTCGTCATCGACGGAAACTCGGGTTTCAAAATAAAGTCAACCTAGTTACCATATTTTATTGGCGACAATTGGCTTCAAAGCCGTTTGCCATTTTCGGAGAAAAAAAACACATACTGTACATTTTTTTGTAGATTTTGCTGATATCAAAAACTCCGGAACTAAATGAGAACAGAAATTTGAAATTTTGTCTATTTTTTAATTACTACGTCTTAAAACGTGGTTTTTTGAACATACTTCGTTTTCTTAGATTTAAAACTCGTATTTGCCGAAACTAAATGAAAATTTTTTTTGATATCTCTTTCGGGGAGAAAATTACCTCGCGTTGAAAAATATTTTTCTGATCACACATACCTATCTCAGTCCATGCTTGAATAAAACCGAAGTCCCTGTTATCACCAGATGTTGATATCACTCTTTTCATTCAAGCGGGATTCTACTACACAATAATTTTTCGCCATTTAACAATTATGAATATTCATAAAAAATAAAGACAAATAAAGTCTCCAAAAAAGACAAAACTCATATATTCCAGTAACTAGTCGATTCTGGCTGATCGATCGAATGGCGAAAACTCTACTTATATCGCAAGCCAAATACGATACACATTATTGAATCAGCGAAAGAGATAAATTTCACCAAAAAATGAAACTAAGAACAAAAAACAATTTGGCCACAATGATTAATAAAAATAATTTTCACTTTTAATTTTCATCGAATAATAAATTTTTTCGTGCGTTTTCAAAACCCGAAACTTTTTTGCAAAAAAATTAACTTTTACCTCTGCTTGCGGTCGTTTTTGAAAATTTGGGTACTGTTATTATAAATAAAACAATGAAAGTTCAAGAACACTCGAGAGCTCAGAGTTGTTTTGTTGCCTAATATTGCAAACCTGATCTTGCGTAGGTTATCATGACGATTTGAAATAAGGAATTTCAAAAATAAAAAATCGGTTTTAATGTGTTCAAGCTATCTTGTA
>SCLH01000661.1:226788-247490 GCA_004367855.1 Oikopleura vanhoeffeni | reverse complement strand
TATTGGATCGGATCGTATCGGAGGGGGGGAAAATTTTAACTGTATTGGATCGGATCGTATCGGAGGGGGCGAAAATTTTAACTGTATTGGATTGGATCGTATCGGAGGGGGGAAATTTTAACTGTATTAGATCGGATCATATCGGTACCGATACGATCCGATCCAATACGATTTCTTTGATGACTATATCGGTAAATATACGATTTAATTTGTCATGTAAAATAAAATATCTCCGCCCGAACTTAATGTGACCGCTCAATCAGGCCCTGATTATTATGGGTTTCTTTATTTTATTTCTGAAGTCGTGTACATGTTATACCTGTTGCATTTTTCCCAGCCAGTAAGTGCCTCAGTTATAGACAAATGCTGCTTGATAACGAGCTCAGAGACGTTTGTTAGTGCATTTATGCCAGCTTCATTGATATCATGAGGTTTCCAGTTTCCCTTAGATATATTAATTATTGTTTTAAATATTTTTTATGATAACGTCAATGAGTTATTTACAGACTTTAACTTTTATCTGCCTTAAATTTATGTTTTTCAATACACGTGAGCAAATTAACAAAATCTTCTAGTTGGACTGTAAGCAGAGAGTCTTACCAGGCATGTAAAAAGAAACAATTTTTGGTGATTAGTCGTTTCCCTTTTTTGTCAATGTTTTAGCTTAGCTAACAAAATTTTCGTTACCTTTCCTTCCCTTATACTGTACACGCCTAAGATTAACTGTTAGAAAAGTTTTTTTTGATTTTTTTGGGAAGCTATTGTTAAGCGATGTATTACTCGAATTTAGGATATGACGTTACGTTAATTAACGATGTCGTTATCTGACCAAAAATAGCTTGTAACTCGAGTCGGTGTCTAGTGTACCCATTTGGGTAAGCTAGCACGCCGTTGTTCCGTACCCAAATTGGTCGAATAAACAATATATTGTGAAAACGCATCGTCATGGTTATGCGTCATTAGGGTGTGGTTTAGGAATTTCACCGACTGCACTGAAGCACAGTAATAGGCATAACTTATACCGCATAAGTAGAAGTCAGTACCAGGAGACTCATCTGCAAAACTAACACCCTTAGCCGGATTCTTAGAGTTATGGGTGAAACTTTCTCAAGAAGAATGATTCCGACCATGAAAAAAATTTTGGAACCTCCAAGTGGTCACAATTAGTGCATGAAAAACAAGTTTTCGCAAGATAAGTCTCCCGGTACTGACCCTATTATGGGCCAGATTATGCTATGACTGGTGTCAAGTGCAGTCGCTGGAATTCCTCACCACCCTAATTACACATAATGACGTTTGCGTTATCTATACAAATATTTTTCATTCAGACCAATTTTGGGTACGGAAAGCAGGGCGGCTTTCCGTACCCAAATTGGTCTGATTAAAAAAACATTGTGAACAATTTGGGGTACGGAAACGCCACGGCGTGCTTTTCGTTACCCACCGTAAGAAATAGGGAAGGACCAAAAAAAATCGATGGGCCCAATTTTGGGTACGGAAAGCACGGCTTCCCGTTTTCTATGAACAGCATAAAAAATTGACAAGAAAATCTTTTTTCAAGTGTAGGTACTGTAGTAGTACTGACTAAAGGTGAGTCACTCAGCAGTACTGAGTGAGTACAGTAAAATCAATTCTTTCTTCAGAAAACTTTTTCAAAATAAAACAAAGGCTAAACCCTGCTCGTGGTACTGTTTTTTAGTATTTTCCCAGTAAACAGTTTATATCGTGAACCATGAATTTCGAACTTCATTTGATATTCACATCACACTTTTTAAACGTTTTGAAGAAAGTTGGTCCGAAGACTTTTTATTGCGACTAGGGGGGGGGGCTATTGAGCTTGATTAAAAAAAAATTACGAAATTGGATTTTTGACTTTCCCAAGGTCGTAGAAAAATTTTGAGAAGCCAATTCATGAGATTTCTATAACAAATTAAGTTCATCGGATTCAGTATGAAATGTTCGTATCCTAGAATCATGAAAAACATTGAGTTTTCGAAAAATTGAACATTGAAGTTAAATTTGCTAAAAAATCATCTAAGATTCTTTATGAAATAAAGCAAAATTTGGATAAAGGCCTTCTAAATTTCAATGAATGCTTATCATTATTTCGTTAATTGCATTGTATATCAATCGGAAATCAATCTACGTACAATTTAAGTAATTTCTTGAAGATATTTTTAAGCAATTAAAGACTGAACGAAAAAGATTCTTTGAATTTTGCATCTTCCAACCAACCATTTCAATATATAAAATTCATTTTTTTCCGAAAAATAGTTTAAAAAATATCGGATATCCGGAAAAGATCTTTAATTTGCTAAAGATGCCTGAGGAACATTATCTGTCTCGCCTAGGCAGTGGCGACTTCCCAATTTAATTTTTCCATACCTGATCATGGTGTTTTAATATTAATATGTACTCTGCAAACTAGTCTGCTAAATAAATCCTACCTTTGGCTGAATCGTGATCGCCATTTTCGCTGCTGTTTTCACTAATTTAAAATGATGAATGACGAAAAAAGTTAATTGCTTTCCGCTAGCATGAACTCATTTGATAGTTGGCTAGCGCACAACAATTGTGCCACAACTATGCCTTAGGATAGAATCTTTTCATAAAAATACTAAAGTTTTATCAATAACTCGAGTGTCAATTTTTATAGTTACAATGTATAATACAAATTTCATCGATAAAACGCGGTTTTTAAGATAATGAAATTCACAATTTTTATTCGACATCACAGTCTGAGTCCAACTGATTTGAAACAAAATACGGCAGAAAATATTCCCGATTGAAACGATTGAGAATTAGTTAGATTGAGAGATTTAATCTATAATAGAAATTTTCTATTGAGCTGACAGCTAATTTGAAAAATATCGTTGTAACTTGTGCTTATTCAACTTTAATTTTAATTATTAATTTTTGTTTGTTAACTCACTTGTTTCTCTCATTCAACTTTAGTTTTTTCGAAAAGTAATTTTTTAGTTAATTTTAAATATTTGTTCTAACAAATGAAATCAATTTCTTTGATAAACTGAATGAATTTATAATTGATGGGTAATCCTATTTCAAATGTATAGAAACCAAAGCTACAATGGAAAGAAAATTTGTGCGTAATTTCACGATATAGTAAAATTTGATTGAGCAAAGATTTGACAAAGAAATTACACAAATTACTGCCTTTTAAAATTTAACGATTTAAAATCTGAAATTTAAAAAGGCAAAATGGGTACCGAATTAATTCACGCATCTTGTGGAGGACTTTTTGCGCTCATTTCAAGCCAAAAGATTTTTTTTAGTTTTGTTATTTTTCAGTAAAAAATGTACGTTTTCGGCCACGGGAATGGAAGTTAACAAAAACAAACACAAGTCGACCACCCGTGTCCAGAAAACCGTTAATGGCGCATATTTTGTCATTATAATTTTCAAAATATTACTTCTGGTACCGGTGGTTAAACTTTTCCATTTGATTTTGACTGACTGGTATATCAGACTTGTTTCTGTTAACTTCAACTTCCTACAGACTCCGTGGCAGAAAAGGTTCAAGTTTAGACCTTTGAAGTTCAAAGTTTGAACAATCTTTGCGCCAATAAAATCGGTACCCATTTTTGACTTTCAACATATATATTTCATCGTCTAAAATCACAACTTGTGATTCACAAGGGTATTGAATCGATACCAGCTATTATATCGTTCCAAAATGTGCTACTGTGAAGAAATTTAAGAAAGTTCAAATGTGAATATCTTTGTTCGACTGATTGATAGAGAAATTTTTTTTTGTGCTCGCTCACACAGACAAGATGACAAAAACTAAAGTCAGTGTGCTAACACTACAACATTTTTCTTATAAATTAATATTTCAAATCTCCCGATGATATATTTCACATTAAGGAGGTAGTAGATATAGGTAGGATATATGAAACCACTAGATATGAAATATTTGAGTCAACAGGAGAAGTATATGATACCCAATGTGTTTTAGTTTTTGGAGTGTTCTCCGAGGAGATTCACGCTTAACCAATCAGAGCCGGACTTGGTTAGTTTATTTAAGGGGCGTTTCAATCTCCCCGGGGAAACCCCAAAAGCTAAAACACATTCGGTATACTGTATATCTCTAACTGATCTAGTGAGTATATTTTAACCTGCCCGAGGCACTATAGCTCAATATCGATTGATGAACACCCTAACTATAGCATTTTGACAATACTCAAGAAAAGAAATTCCCCCCCCAGATAATGGGTATGAAAAAATATATTTTTGAAAAAAAAGTTAGATTTTGTTTAATTTTTTCGAAAAAAACGTAAAAATAATGACACTTTTAATTGATATTTTATAATATTGATTTTAAAATAGTAAAAACTACATTTTGTAACAAGCTTTCGAATTTTTTATTAAATTTATCTTCAGGTAAGTGTTAAAAGTAAAAACTTTGTGAAGCAGAATTTTTGCAAGTATTTCGTCATCTCTTAAAAATTGTTAAAACTTGTATAAATGTAGTTTTGATACTATAACTATATCCCATATAATCGATACTACGCGGGAATATCAATTAGGACTCCCAACGATTGTTGCGAAATATGATACTTGTTGGCGTAAAGTTTAAGTTGAAGGTTTTTGATGCTTATTTTTGTAAAAAATTGAAAGTGGATCTAGTTTCAAGGCCAAGGTTTGAAAACAGTGGTTAGAAGTTTTATACTTAATTTATTTAATCAGTCATGTAATCTTTTCGGTATGAAATACGATTCGGTATAACATAGACGGTTGTAATTTTTTGCTTTATTTTGATGAAGTTGATAATTAATGAACTTCTTGAAAAATTGAGAATGAATCATAGATAAATTTCACATTTATTTTCAAACAGAAAATCTCTAAAATATACGAAGAATATACTTTTTATTTATAATTGAAAAATTGACAAATTTAAAACACTAATTTTCTCTAGGTATACAAGATTTTTAAGTGTTTTTTAATTATAAATTAATGATATTATTCATATCTTTTTTTGGACACCTTTTTTTGGACACTTTTTTTTGGACACCTTTTTTTGGACACCTTTTTATGGACACCTTTTTTTGGACACTTTTTTTTGACACCTTTTTTAGGACACCTTTTTTTGGACACTTTTTTTGGACACTTTTTTTTGGACACCTTTTTTTGGACATCTTTTTTTTGACACCTTTTTTAGGACACCTTTTTTTGGACACTTTTTTTGGACACCTTTTTTTTGACACCTTTTTTTGTGCACCTTTTTTTGGACACCTTTTTTGGACACCTTTTTTTGGACACCTTTTTTTGGACACCTTTTTTTGGACACCATTTTTTGGACACCTAATTTTTGGACACCTTTTTTTTGCCAAATTTTTTTTTGACAAAATTTTTTTTTGGCCAAATTATTTTTTTGACAAAATTTTTTTTTGACAAATTTGTTTTTTTGACAACTTTTTTTTGACAAAATTTTTATTGGACAAATTGTTTTTTTTGCAGAGTTTTTTGGAAAAATTTTTTGACTCGTTTTTTTGATTATATATATATATTTTTGATATCACTACGTGTGAAAATAAATACAACCTGCCCTCGGGCACAATAATGCAAACATATTTTTATTTTTTTTGTTTATCTATTTCATAATATTAAAATTATTTGAGATGCTAATAACAAATGTTATTAATGCTTGTATTTTATCAGAGAAATTTGATNTCTAACCAAAAGGTGATAAAGGGATATATATATTAATGCAGAATGCCAAAGATTACAATTCAAGAATAAACTTCTGCTCAGAAAAAGCTTTGTTAAACGCCAAACAATTCATTGTACAAGAGAAAGCATTCATTATATACAAGATGGTCTCAATTTAAACCTGGTACCCACCTTCGTTAAAATTAGTGATAAAAGTAAAAACCAACTGGAACTGTCCCGTGGCGAAGTCTTCCGACTACAAAACAAAAAACTCAAAAAAGAACTTGAACGTATATATCTAAAACTTAATGTCCTAAATTGCCATTTATATAAAATAAATGATCAAATTAAATGTGCGTGTGATAAACCTAATCAATTTTACCGTTTAACAAATTATTTAAAAAACCTCATTTATAATTCTGAACGCTCTTTTGACCGAGACAGGCGTGAAAAACTTGATAGGCTAAAAAATGAAAAAAAGTTCACAGTTTAATAAAATTACTGTCCATAATTAAACGAATGTACATATTCCCGAGCAAGTTAATGATTTACTATGTTAAGGAAAAAACTTAGCGGTTGGGTCAAATACGGATAACACCACAGAAACTTTTAAACAACTTGATAATTTATTTCTAAAGGTCCAATCAGAAGCTAGAAAAGCGGGAGTACCCGAAATCTCTATTGCAGGCCTAAACGGCCATACTATTCATACTGCCACTAAAATTGCAGAATGTAAAACATTCGACCATAGAGTGAAAGTTTTTAAAAATTTATGCATGAAAATGACAATTTGATGATAGCTACGGTTGATAAAAGAGCTGATTTAATAATTCTTGAAAAAAGTACTAATCACAAAAAAATTGAAAATGCTCTACAGGGTAATTTTAAAAAATTAGATCATTATTCAAATTCTGATATGAAACGAGATTTAAAAGATTACAGAGAATTGTTAAAAAGTACGTTTACAGGAAGTTTACCTGGCTGGAAAATACGGAATTTATTCCCTTCTTCCTGTATTTCTAATATATACGGTACTGTAAAATTGCATAAAAAAGAGAGCCGTTAAGGCTTAGTTCTACAGCTTTCGATTGTATGGTTTACAATGCAGAAACATACCTTAAAACAATTTTACAGCCGTTAGTAGACGAATGCAAATATAGCATAAGAAATCTAAAAAAATTTAAGACCTTAAGCAACTTTTCCTAAAAACACTACAAAAATTCACAAAAGTCAGGACACCCGTAGGCATCTATCAACAATTGTCAGGACTCTGCACGGGATCAGCATTGTCACCCTTACTAGCTAATATTTCAGTTAATGAATTGGAACAACAAATAGTAAAAAAATGTATTGATACCGGTAAGGTGCTCCATTACAGCAGATTTGTAGATGAGTCTCTAATTATCATCAGAAAAATGCTCTTAGGCAGTTTTTGAAACAAATAAATAGTTTTGACCATTTACTTAATTTTACATGTGATGAGATGGACTCTCAAAACAAAATTAATTTTTTAGATATGACCATTTTCATTGATGATCAGCAACTACTCCAATTTATTAAATATCGAAAAGATTCGGTAGATACGGTGTTATCCAATTTTAAACAATCAGTAAGTGCTCAACGTTACCTTAACGGCGGCATAAATACAGTACTACACCGGGAATATGTCTCATGTAGTACAGATGAAATATGTCAAGACAGTTTAATTGAGCTAAAAGAAGTTTATGCTAGAAATAGTTGCCCAAGACAACTTATTAGTTCAAAAATAAAAATCTTTTTGGCTCAGTTAAATTCTGATTCTGAAAAACCACTGCGCCAACCCTATTATACAGTAGTTCTTGAATATACTTCTCCGCTTATTGAAAGCAACATTTATGAGTTATCCAGAAAAATCTCACAGTTTATCCCTAACTTTAATCTAAATGTAGCGTTTAGAACGGTTAAAGTAAAAAAAATGTTCAGCTTTCAAGCGAAGGGTTTTATAGATAAATTTGATAGATCGGAGGTCGTTTATGAATTTGACTGTGTAAAAACGTGTGCAGAATTTTATATCGGTGAAACAGGCCGCACTTTAGTCACACGAGTAAAAGAACATATGAATGGCACTTCCAATATGTGCGCACACATTAAAACGTGTGAAAAATACAAAGTATCTATCAAAAACTTTGTACGAGAAAACAAAAAAGAGTACCCTGACCCAGTTGGTGCTAGACTAGAGTTTTTCAAAAATAGATTCAAAATTTCAGATAAAAATTTTAAATCCGATTATGATCGTGAAAAAAGTGAAGCAATTTTGATTAGAACAAAAAGACCTAAAATAAACGACCAGTTTGATAGCAAGGCATTCAAACTGTTCTGACATAACTGGCTTTTGAAAAATTATATATTTAGCACTAACTAGGTGTGAAAACATTATTAATCTTATTTGATAGGTCCATTGTACAACATTATTTAGTTTCCAGCCCATAAAAAATGTCAATTTTATCCAGAAAACTTTCATTCTCTCCACAATATACTTGATAGGTCCACTGTACGTCTATTATTTCAAACTGCATAAAAAATGCCAATTCATACTTCAAAATTTTTAAAGTTCTATACAGTATACTGTAAACAGTATATTCTGTCAGTTTTTTAAAACGGATTTCTAGATTTACTTCTTTTGTATGAATTTGTTTAACTTAACCTTGACTTTTAAAACAATATCCTGAAGATACTTAATTAAAATAAAAGTGAAACGTCGATAAAAAAATGAATGTGAATTATTAATTATCTAGCCTGAACATTTCCCACCAACTCCATACAGCCCTCCACATGTACTATTTTCAGACTTCCCACAAACTTCGCAACAATTACAAGCATCTTAATTGGGATACGAGTCATATCATATGACATATACTATATGACGTTAAACTTTTCAAACTAAATTTAGAGTGTTTTAGGCAACCTAGTGACAGAAACTTTCAAACTTTGTAAGCCCATCACAATAAATTTTTGATTTTTACTGAAAAATTAAATTTTGAATTTTCTTTCAAAAATAAATATTTATCAATTTAGGTTCCCCAAGTTTCAGGGCTCCGTATAAAATAATTCAGTTATAAAAATTTTAACAAAAACATTTTGAGGTCTTTTTTCCTTGTGTTCTTTAATTTTATAAATATAGTTATTGTGTTATCAATTTTGTCTTATCCCTGACTAAAACGATGCTTATATTTGGCTCACAACTTCTCTTTTTGCATGAATTCTGATTACAAACCCTACAAGAAAATCCTTCTGTCAGTGCATAAAAGTAAACTTGAAATATCAAATACGAAATCATTGGCAAAATTTAATTTCTCATTTTAAATAATTTGTGAGCTGACCTTGTTAAACCTTTTTTCCTATCATAATGACTCATTTACTAACAGAGAAGAGATCAAAATATCTTGCGAAGGTCACTGCGAGGATTAAATTTTTGTTTTATTACTATTTTTCGGAACTAAATTGCTGAGCTTGACTAAATGATATAAATATCCATAAGAAAAAGATAATTACGTAGAAATTAAAAATAACACTGATACCTCCACCTGAAAACTTTGAAATTTTTATTCGATTTTATATCAAACACTAGTTATGTTAAACGCTCAACTTTTGTGAATTATCAATTGTAATTTATCATTATCATTTATTAAGTCCCTTGAATTTGAAATAAATAATAATTATAAGTACGTGTAACTAAGGTAGGAACGGCATAAATCGACCACCTCAGATTTTATTCATTTCCGAAGGACTTTTAGTTTCTGTGCTGAAATGGACGCAGAAAAAAATTTTGTAAAAAATTATGTTCTGTTTTCCAGAAATCAGCATTTTTTCGAAAAAGTTTTGTCCTTTTGGCTTGACATTATTCTTGAATTTATTTCGAAAATTTCAAGCTAAATGATAGACAATTTCAAAAATGGCTTTGAGTTTTTGAAGACTTTCCTGGTGATCAAGTGATTAACGAATACTTTCAAACCGACCTAGGTAATATTTTTTGTTTAACACATCTCCTAGTTCCGGTGCGGTCGAATTGCCAGTGAGTTTTTTGTCGCATGCAACAGCAGAGAGCACTTAGTGCAAAATATCGGCACTGAAGTGACGGATTGAGGAGCGGGTGCGACGTTTGCGGGAAATGAAATATGCTTTGACTTTAAGATGTAATTCAAGCGATTGATATCGAAATTAAAGTTTTTGCTGAGCATTACATGTATGGTAACCATAATAATTATGTATATCTGATAAAACGGAGGAAACCGCTAACTATGATTTAATATATGGTAAAATAATATTTAATTTACCGATAATTCAAAAACTTAAATTAATCTGAAAAATTTCATAAGATTTTAGGAATAATTATGAAAAACAAGGATAAATAAGTCAAATGATTGTCATAAACTGATCTATTCTTGCGACTCGCAAGTTGCGAGGTTACAATGACAAGTTGATTTAAAATATTTTTCAAATTTTCATTATTTTTAACGATTGTTTTTCATTTCCTCGTTAAATCGAAGTTTCTGATAAATTAAATTTATTTTATAAATCAGTCTGATCTGATCATCAGATTCCGATGATATCAATAAAATTGCGTACTTATTTCATAACGAATTTCTAGAACAGCTATTAAACTTTTGGTAACACTTTGTTGTTTCGAAGAATTAGTTTTATGATATTTGAATAATAAATAACTGTTTCTTCTCGCTTAGTAGATCAATTCTATTTGGTCACTTTTTATTCTATTTACCTTTCATAATATTTGCTAAATCGTAAGACGGAGCAGAAATTCGAATTCAAAAAAGTATCAAATTAAAAAAAATATTTTAACACAAAAAAACGTTTTTAATCCAATAATGCTGTGGAAAAGAGCCGCAGATAAATTACGCAAGAAAACCTTTGATCATATCATCGTTGGAGCTGGATCAGCCGGATGTGTTTTAGCTTGGGTATTTGAACTTCATTTTTAAAGTTACTTAAATCAATTTAAGCTTAGAGAAAACTTTTTATAGTTTCGTATATCCTTGTAAAAGCTAATAGATTAACGGAAGACGGCACAAAATCAGTTTTATTGCTAGAAGCTGGACCAAAAGATTACACTTTATTTAATAATGATTTTGGAAAGTTTTTAAAATGGCAGATTCATATGCCCTCTGCTTTGATGTACAACCTCTGTCATGATAAATATAACTGGTATTATCATACAGTAGCACAGGAAAATTGTAACAATCGAGAATTTTATTGGCCAAGGGGAAGAGTTTATGGGAAAAGGTTTCGAAATTCTGTTGATTTTTTGGGTTTTGTTATCATTTATTTCAATTTCACAAAATGAGTGTCATTTCTGTGATAAATGTCCGAATAAAGGTTTGTAACCAATGGCTGGCGTTTTTTGTATCTAAAATGACATTATATTTCATAATTAAATTTCTTAAACTTGACGATTCTGAAAAAAACAATATGAGTTTGGTCAAATACGTTTGGTAGAGAATTTAATCACAATTTATTTAACTCTCAGCCGCCAGTCAGGCGCTCCAGCGCCTGATCGACTTTGAAACGGTTTTTTAGACCCTTATACATAATGGGATCATCGTCGACCAAGTGAACGATCAAACATTTTTGCCGAAAATTATTTGTGCGTTTTTTTTTGAGAATTACAGTACTTATTTCTACAAAAAATCTCACATCTGTTCAAAACATATGGGAGGCTACTCCACAGAAAATTCTAAGACTTTTCTTTCATTACGGTATAGTCAAAAAACAATCACGTGACCGTATAAATTAGAAATAAAATATGCGTCAAAAGTCGTAAAAATATAAACATAAAACTTATCCACAACAGCTAGGTATGTGAAATTGCACTCTGATAACGAAAAATTGGTTATTTAGTTTGAAATCATTAATTTAGCTATATTCTGATTTGTCTAAATATATACCAATCAAAATTAAAAGTTTTTATATATTTAAAGTGAGTGTTTCAAGTTCAGTCTAAATATATACATTTTTACACATTATTATGATAAAAACAATTTTTGGCGGTATAAATTTTTTCTGAAAGTGTGCTGTTACCATGGTAGACACCCTAGTTGTTTAAGGCCTATTTCGCTANAGAAATTTAATCATTCATTTTATATTTCAAAAATTGTTATATAAAAGCGTTTAAATTATTAAATTAAATCCTCTTATAACTATTTAACCCGTTTTCAAAGAGCTCCGTCGGATTTGAGGCTCAGTTTTTGTAAAAAATACATGATGAACATCAAACTTTCTTTATTTGATGATGATAAATCATTCTTCGGCCGATATGGTATTTCCCACAACATTTTTGTACAAAATTGAATTAAAAAGTTTTGTCAAAAAATAATACTATTCATCTGCTCAAATTTTGCCTCTTATGTCGATATCAAGGAAATGCCTCAATCGCGTGCACACTGAGATCCATCATAGGGCGTCACCAAGTGGTTGCACCAAAAATTATCATCGGCCAAAATTTCAAGCGCCAAAAACTACCCTAGGTCCTATCTTTTTGTTATTATCAAATTGAAATTTAAACTTTACTTTCGGTTAACCAGGAAGTGATAAGTCATCAAAAGTCCAACCAATTTTTTTATCAAATTATTTTACCCAAAAATCTACTTTTGCTTGTATAATTTTAATTAAAAATTGAAAAAAAATTTACTTCCGGTCCAAACCGTAGTTATAGTTATTGAAAATTGTTTTTCAAGTTGTTTTCTTCTATAATTTATTTACTTGGTAATCATTTCTTGTCAAATTGAAATTTTAACTTTTCTTCCGGTCAAACCGGAAGTGATGAGTCATCGAAAATACCGCCAAATTTTTTTCGACATCATTTCACGCTCAAATATCCCTCCCTAGCATTATATCAATAAATAAACCTAATTTTCACTTTACTTCCGGTAAAACCGGGAGTGATGATCCATCGAAAATACCGCCAATTTTTTCTTTGACATTATTTTACCCTCAAATATACCCCCTAGTATTATATAAATAATTCAACATAATTTTAACTTTATTTCGTCAAACCGATCATTAAATGAGTTATTAAAATGTCAAGCAAATTTACGAATTGAGCTAATATCACAAATATTTCCCTTATCTAGCGATTTTCCTCTGTATCTTAAAATTTTGTTCGTATTTACACAAACGGGATAAAAAAGGGATAGTCAATCCCCGAACGGGATAAAAAGAGGATAATCTATCCCGCCATCCCATCCCCTTTTTATTCCTATTTGAGGGATAAAAACGTGATAGGGATAGAAAATCAGTGGGGATGCATCCATTTTGGAAGCCTGCTCTTGCTAGTATTTTAATTCGAAAGTCGAGTCCGAGAAATCCTCGAACAAAGTTGAGGTCAATTTCAAGGTCACCACATTGGCTGGAAAATACATCAAAATGATTTTTGGGGTGGACTTCTTAATGAAAATATTTGCAACCATGAGTTTATTTTGAACAAAACAGCGGTGAAAGAAAAAAATCTGGAATAGAGCTGAAGTTGGAATCTTGGTCTTTAGTTTCATAAGAAAGTTGACCCCAAGGATCATATTAGGGTTTTTATCAGATTGACCCTGAACTTTGACCGGTCATTTAAAGGTTGCAGTTTTCAAGTGCACTAAATTCTGAGATGTTAAGTCGAAGCGTCGTGTTAATATTAGTAACATCTTCCAAAATTAATAAAATCGCTATTATTCTGACTGTTTTAGAGGAAAAAACTTGTTTTGGACACCTCCGAAATTTGTTTCGATTTTTCTTGTTAAGGTATCGGCAAAAATTTTCTTAGAATTTCATAACTTTCTGATTATGTTTAAAAAATCCTTGGCCAGGCAAGTTATGACTCATAACTTATGAGTAATTTGGGATATTTTTAAGATATTCTCAAATTTCAGCTCCCTTAGGAAGCCTAGGACAGCCTGCGAACATTTTGAAAATTTTCAATATGATTTTTGAATTCCTTTGGGTCGATTTACTCGATAGAATTATTTTTAATGCTGAACGCCCACGCTAAATTTTGACGAAATTCACGGTAGTTATAACCGGTAAAACCGGAAATCATGAGTCGCCGAAATTATCACCAAAATATTTGTCGTAAAATTCTGACCCAAATTAATGATAAATTTTCTGTAATAGGCCCAATTTCGATGTTTCTAAAGTTTTGAATTTGAGAATAAACAATTCTAGACTCTGGCCAGATGGCAATTTATTTTCACCTCGACGAAAGATTTGTTTATTTCGTACTCACCCAGAATTTTTAGATTTTTCATTCTTGTTTCAACAAAAAGAGCAGCGAAATAAATTATTTTTGTAATTTTTCACCTACCATTCGATTTGTCACAGAGAGACAAACATTTTGGTATACGTGGATTTATTCATACATCAACGGAAAGTGTTCGAAAAATAGGCCAATCAGAAGCCTGGAAATGAAAAATTTTTAATGAGCTAAAATCGATTTTTTTTTCGGTAAGAAAGTCACACTCAAAATTGAAACTTTAGATAATATGTTTTGAAATAATTTATTATGCGCTTAATAATAAGTACTTGCGATATAAAGACAATCCAAAATTTCATCCGAACCTCGTTTTTATTTTAAGATTCTCATCAGCTCAAGATAAAATAGTCTGTCATGGCTTCACACATATCTTGATAACAGAAACAAGTGGGTAGGTATGCAAAAATATATAAATAGTTTGTATATAAAAGTAAATTGTATCTACATGAAAAATAAAGTAACAATCATCAAGAAAAATGACGATAAAACAGCTTTGGCAGAACTTCCGCAATTGTCATTTTCGGATGGGACACAAGGTACTGTATGTTTTTGGTTACAGTTGTTTCCAAAGCAAGATTGTTTGCACACACCGTACTCATGAAGATCATCGTCGATAGTAGAGTTGTAAACAATCGAACAGATTGCTTTTTCGTCTTCCAGAAGAAAAGTTGAACATCCTTTATAAACAGACTCTTCTAAGATATCCTTCGAGTTCTAATTAAGTTAGTGTTAATCGTTTGTTAGCTAAGAATGATAAAATGATTGTTACTGGAATATATGAAAAAATTCGCATTTTGGAAATTATTGATATTGAAGAGCCATAAGAGATTAAGCGTGGTTTGAGTGGGCGTCTTGAAAGATCAGGGACTTTGGTCGCAAATAAAATTTATTTGCAAAAAAGTAAACAAATTTACCAAATTTAAATGTGTCCTGCAATATACCATTTCTTTCATTTTCATCAGCTTTAAAAAATTATCTTGGACCTCAGATAAGTGAAATTAATATTTTGGTATTTATTCAAAAAAAAAACTCAGGAGCGCTTCTAGTTGATATTATAAAAATTGCTTCAATAGTAGTCCTAGTGTTAATATTTTTTATGCTGTATCCGAATTTTTAATTGTATCTGAAATTTCAATATATACCGAATGTGTTTTAGCTTTTGGGGTGTTTCCCGTGAAACGCTCCCTTAAATCTAACTGAACCAAAGCGCGCCTGATTGTTATGCGTGGAATCTCCAGTCGGGGATCACCCCAAAAGCTAAACACATTGTCAACCTGTACAAACTTTTAAATCGAATTCGGTATTTTATCTCCTGTTCACACCTTTGGGTATTTTTTAATGAGAAGGCTTCTTCTATACTAGCACTATTCAAACATCAAAATGGTGACAGGGAATATCGGTCACGATATTCGAAAAAAATGTCTAT
Organism: Oikopleura vanhoeffeni; assembly: GCA_004367855.1. Taxonomy (NCBI): domain Eukaryota; kingdom Metazoa; phylum Chordata; class Appendicularia; order Copelata; family Oikopleuridae; genus Oikopleura; species Oikopleura vanhoeffeni. Next base: position 232,107 of record SCLH01000661.1, on the reverse strand, counting down.
TTTATCATATATGCCGTTTATTGATACTTACATAGTTAGCATTAGTTCCAGTGTAACATCCTGCATTTGCATATAACGGACAATTTTGAGATGCATTTTCTAGGTTGTCAGGTTTATCCGCACAAAAAACATTACCAGAAACAGTTCCATCTGCATTTTCAGAATACGAGCAAGTGAAACAGCTGTCTTGTGGTTTATCAACTGAAAATTTGGCAGCTGTTGGTGTTATCAGTGAATTACACGCTGGTTCTGTACAAGAAGTTGAGCAATCTTTGATGTAAAACATGTTATCATTAGCAATAGCACTCATGCAATTTTCTGGAGCTTGCTGAAATATAAAATGATATGATAATTGCACAAAGACCATGTTACCTGAAAAATATGGAAGTTCACTACTTTCTCAACCAATCAAAAACGATTATAAGAGTTTGACGAGATTTTTGTTAAAAAAACTTTCTTTTCGGTTATTGCGATTTTGTGGCTCTTAAAAGTCTTCTACAAAAATGAACCATACAATTCACAAATTTTGTCAAAATTTGAAAAAAAAAATTTTACAAGAGAAAATTTTTTAAAAATAAAATTATTATTTTTCTGATCAAGATGGTAAAAATATAATTTATGCAATTTCGGCTTTTTAGCGCCAAAGTGTACCGGTGTTTCAACCTTTTTTTTCTGATTGTGAAATTTTGATAATTTTTAAGACCAATTGTTCGAAAAGGAGGGGCGCTTATAGCCGATATTTAAGGTTGAAGGTTTTTTTGTTAAAATTGACCCGTTTTATGGGCAATGTGACAGTAGGGCAATGGGTGTAGTGATTAGAGTAAAAACGGTGGAAAAAAATCTGAACCCAGAACACATCATATGTGATAAAGGCTATGTTACACAGGATCTGTGATTATTTTAGATTTGCACAGATTTTAATTTTATCGCTTTCACTTAATTGACTTGAATATCAATTCCTCTGAACTAGATGTTATCAAGATAAATCTGAAACAGACATCTAAATTTTTATTACCTGAGAACTACAGCCTCTTCTGACAGTATAAGTTTGTTTTCCATATTGGAACCAGTCCGTTTCAATATCAACAACGCAATAAATTTGATCACTTCTACAAGTTTCGATATCATTTGGCGAAGGACTGTCACTGAAACAGCTAGGATGTCCAAAACCAACGGTATTATTCATTGAATCTAGCGTCACTTCACAAGTATAACATGAATGTGTTTTAGTCTGCGATTCGCTGTTACAGCCATTTGTATCGCAAGTTGATTTACAGCCGTTATATCTGCCTTCGTCAATGTTGAAAGTTTCGCAATATTGTTCACCTTCATCAAGTTTGAAAGTGGAACAGCCCTGATGAAGTTATAAATTTGTTGAAAATTTAAAAACGCCTATTTTTGATAATGAAAAAGTGCGTGGTCGGGATGTTGTTAAAACTCAAGTCAATTATAAACGAAAAAGCAGATTTTACAAACAAGTTGAATAATAAAAAAGTACGTGGTCAGAATTTTGTTAAAACTGAAGTTAATTTATTAAGAAAAAACGGATTTTGCAAACAAGTTTGCTTGAAGTGACTATACAACTTAACGGGTATGCGCAGAAATTCTGAACAACGACCTCTCAGATGGTGGTAGTTTTTTACCAGCTAACTTTGAAAAATCATGTTTTTCTTCCTGTATTAGTAATGGTTGACAAAATGGATTTATTTTCAAGCTCAAACAAATTTGCGCTTAAGGGGGTAGGTGTCGGTTTTTTTTGAGTCCTTTATAGAAATTCATTTATGATACATTAATATCGTTGATGACTAAAGTTGACCCAAGGAATCTCATGTGGCAATTATTTTTTTCAAAACCAATCTAGAACAAAATCTAGAATTTTCAAAATTCGAATATTTTTTTGCTTTAACCCGCATAAACCCGGTATTCCACCATGATATGAACATTTTTTATTGGTGAATATGACCCACCAGAAACGATGCGATAATTAAATTATCGGATGTCTTAATCGAATTCTAGAAATTTCAATTATTTTTTTAAGCCAAATGTTAACCTAATTATCGAATTTGACGCTGATTGGGTTAAAAATTTTGATTAGCTGTAAGCAACTTTTTGATCCGTAAATCTCAGCTCAATTTGGTGTACTTTTGTTCCGATCAGACGAACTTTTTTTTCGAATTTTCATTTCCCGGTTTACTTATAGTCATATTTCTAGAATTCTAGGGTGAAATTCAGAAATCCGAGCCCAACATATTGACGACACTATATTTATTTACCTGAGTCGAAAAAACGGTCTTATTATGAACAACCGTCTAGGAGAAGTATCACTTTGAAGACGAAAAATTGTGAAAATAAGCGTTCGAAGGTGATTCTAGAAAATTCAAGAGCGAAATTCAAAAAATGGCTCCAACATATTAGTAACCTCACTCTCTCCGTGACTCTGGGTAAATTTTCAGCCGCTTGTGTATGTGGGTTACTAAATGAATCGATTTCCGAAAAAAAAGTTTCGTGCTCTAGATTAGACTCACACCTGGTTGACGTGTGATGTCAAGGTTGCTTTGAGATGTGTTCGTTGCGAGGCTAGCTCTACACAGTTGCCTCAGAATTTTACCCAAAAAAAAAACTTTGCCCCAGACTTTTTTTTTGCTTCTGAGGCGTGATTGAAAGGTACCAAAAAGCGACACCTACCCCCTTAATAGAAATATAAATTTATTTTTTCTCGGTATCAAAATTCAATTTTTTCTCTTTCGTAACATTAAGAATATGCTTTTTCTCAATAAAGTAGTCATTTGCTGAAAAACGGTACATTTTTAGTTTGACATATGAATATAAAAAAAGATAGATCTGAAAAAATGAAAGCATTTGGGTTTGATTGAAACGCCGGAAATTAGACGTTGGCAGCTGTTTGTCCTGATTGGCGCGCAAGATAGGTTACGTGCTCTTTATTTCATAAAGTAAATAAATGAGATCATAATATCGAAATGTGTCAGGTTTCATTTTGCAATGAGATTTGTTCATAGTGATGAGGTACCAAAAATAAAAAATCCGATTTATGTCTTAATACCCGAGTAAAATGAATTTTGATGAATAAATATCAAAAACCGAAAAAAGTAAATGAATAAAAATTGAGGTTTTATTTTAAAAAATGGTGAATTTTGCATCAATATTCTTGAAATTTTGGGACAGAAAATGATGTCAAATTTTTATTTGACTATTTGAAGGAATAGAGAAAAAAAATTTCAAGTTCAAAAACTCATGTCATTCTCTGAAACTGAAAAGGGTGCCTCGACAAAGTTGTTAGATCGTAAAATGTAAAAAAGATAGAGAGAAGATTTGACTGCCAAATGATAAAACATAGTGAAAAACCTAACGACTTCAATTAAGAACTTAATCGGATGGTAATTACTGTATAAAACTAAGCTCTCCAGAGTCGACCTGGTAGTTTGTTACCGAAATGAGTATGTGGGTTACTTAAGGGGGTTCCCAAGGCTGTGAAGGACCTTTTCAAAAAATTTTACAGAAAAAAGGTGGTAGCTAAAGACTAGCGCATGTAATGTTTCAGCTGTGAAATAAGATTTTAAAACTCTCAAAATCATCATTATGATGCAGCAAAAGTTTTCAATCATTTCAGCCATACTCAAAAAAAGTCTTTAGCTACCACCTTTTTTCTGTAAAATTTTTGAAAAGTCCTCACAGACCTTGAGAACCCCCTTAAGTAAACCCACATATCATTTCGGTAACAAACTACCTAGGAGTCGACTCTGGGAGAGCTTAGTTTTATATAGTACTACCATCCGATTAAGTTCTTAATTGAAGGCGTTAGTTTTTCACTAGTATTTTATCATTTGGCAGTCAAATCTTCGTCTCTATCTTTTTTACATTTTTACGATCTAACAACTTTGTCGAGGCACCCTTCGAGTTTCAAGAGAATGACATGAGTTTATTGAACTTGAAATTTTTTTCTCTATCCTTCAATAGTCAAATAAAAATTTGACATCATTTTGCGTCCCAAAATTATCAAGAATATTGATGCAAAATTCACCATTTTTAAAATAAAACCTCAATTTTTATTCATTTACTTTTTTCGGTTTGATAATTCATCAAAAATCATTTTACTGCGGGTTATAAGACATAATCGGATTTTTTAATTTTTTGGTACATCAATCACTATGAAACAAATCTCATTGCAAATTGAAACCTGGCACACATTTCGATATTATGATCTCATTTATTTACTTTATGAAATAGAGAGCACGTAACCTATCTTGCGCGCCACCATCAGGAAAACAGCTGCAACCGTCTAAATTTCCGGGTTCCAATCAAACCAAATGCTTTCATTTTCAAGATCTATCTTTTTTTATATCATATGTCAAACTAAATGTACCGTTTTTCAGCAAGATGCATTTAATTGAGAAAAAACAATATTCTAATGTACGAAAGAGAAAGAAAAATTGAATTTGATAGCCGGAGAAAAAATAAAATTATCTTTCTATTAAGGGGGTAGGTTCGCTTTTTGGTACCTTCAATCACGCCTCAGAAGCAAAAAAAAAGTCTGGGGCAAAGTTTTTTTTTTGGGTAAAATTCTGAGGCAACTGTGTAGAGCTAGCCTCGCAACGAACACATCTCAAAGCAACCTTGACATCACACGTCAACCAGGTGTGAGTCTAATCTAGAGCACGAAACTTTTTTTTCGGAAATCGATTCATTTAGTAACCCACATACACAAGCGGCTGAAAATTTACCCAGAGTCACGGAGAGAGTGAGGTCACTAAAGAGTGAGCCATTTTTTGAATTTCGTCTCGTTGAATTTTCTAGAATCACTCGAGTACGCTGATTTTCACAGACTTTTTCGTCTCAAAGTCGGATACTTCCCTAGACAGGGGTTCAGAAAAGCACCGTTTCTCGAACTCAGGTAGATACTTAGGATCGTCCAATAGGTTGGCCGAGGATTTTGATTTCACCCTAGATTCTAGAAATATTGAACATAAGTAAACCGGAAATGAAAGGTTCAAAAAAAAGTTCGTACTGAATCGGAACAAAAGTACAACCAAATGACGCTGAGATTACGGACAAAAAGTTGGCTTAACAGCTAATCAAAATTTTTAACCCAATCAGCGTCAAATCTCGATAATTAGGTTTAACATTTTGGCTTAAAAAAATTTGGTAAAGGATTTCTAGAATTCGAATTAAGACAATCCGATAAGATTCGTAATGTCATGGCATCGTTTGCGGTGGGTCATATGTCACACAATAAAAAATGGTTCATAAGTCATGGTGAGATACCGGGGTTATATGCGGGTTATGTAAGAGCAAAAAAATATT
>SCLH01000661.1:179888-226767 GCA_004367855.1 Oikopleura vanhoeffeni | reverse complement strand
TTTCATTTCACCCATCACTCAAACTTTACCTTCGTTTTTGCTTGTGCCCCAAATTTCACGGTGAATCGTATTCATTTTTTATTTTTGTGATATACCCTAATAATGGGCACAAAAACCAGCTGTTAATATCATGGTCAACACAACGACCACAAATGTTGCACAGGGATATTAACGTATCAACGGTTGCTTGATTGACCCAAATCGACAATCAGTTATTCTCAAGAAATGCTAAATGACGACGATGTTTGTGTCGTTTGACGTCGTAAGTGTTGATTGGTTTCTAGATGGTCACAAAACTGTGATCACCTCGCCGCTGGCTGTGGCTCTCCGGGAGAGTGATTATGGTTCTCTGGAAATTATGAAATTTTTCCCTACCCCTATGCCAGTTGTTTTAAAGATGCCAGACTTCGCTGTGGATCCTGTAAAGGCCTGTGTCTGAAACGGGAAATGAGGTTTTCAATGTTCAGTTCCATCCACGATCCCGAGTCGGATATTTCCAAAAATCCCCGACCTCGGGAATCCCGAATAATTCATTGTTTAATTATATTAACTATTTTCAACCGCTGGTATATCTCAAGAGCGCAATTTGTTTATAAGAAATATAGAGCACGGTCTTCAAAAGAGGCAGTTCTTTTATTATCTCTATAGGTGAGAATATGATTATAAACGTGACACTGCTAGATAAATTTTGAGTCTTAAATAATTTTTAATAATAAAATATTTTAATCGGAGAATTTTAAAAGCCAATATTTTTAAAATTTCACTTCAAAAAATAATATCTCCGTATTCCGTTTTCAGAACACTGCTATAGGCGTGTCCTGCTGATAATTGTAACGGTTTTGAGCGCGTACGATGAGATTATGGACTTATTTTTGATTGAAAGAAATGATCCTGAAAAATGCAAACTTCCAATTTAGTTGTCATATATGTATTCATTGATAGTAATTCGAATAGGAATGTTGTTTAATGGAACGAAGCATGTATAACTGGCAGTAGCAGGAATAGTCTCCTCGTTTAATCTCTCTTATTTTATCATGATGAATACAAAATATATTATTTAGCTCAGTTTATTGGACAAACACAAAATATCCGTCAATCATAGATACAACCATTGACATGATCTAGTCCATTCCAATGAAAATCCTGATCTTTTGAAAAAGATTCAACAAAAATTATACTTTGGCCGAGAGTTCACTTTTATGACGCCAATTTGCTTTTTACCCTAGTTTTAAATGATATTGATCTTTTATGCAGTTCTTGTTGAATTTACTTAATTGTTAGCGCACAATACTTTGGGTCTCAAATTTAATTGTCTTTTGATTTTTTCGCTCTGAAATGCACAGAAAAAAATTGTATTTCGAACTATTTTTAAATTAAATTTTTCCGATATATAAACTTATTTACATTTTTCAATATTAGCCATTTTTATGAAGAATCGATTCGGATAAGATAATACAATTGAAACAGTTTGCATGCCCTATCACGATTAGCAGAAACGGCAAAAACATTTCTAAACATTTTTCAGATATATTTAAATTGTTAGCCCTGGAAAAATATAAAGTCAGCTAAAAAATGTTTTAAAAAATTGTCAGGCTATCGCCTCAAAAGTGATCTTTTTTAATTGCCTTTGTTAAGCTTGCAAATCTTTGTTCGAATTAAAAATTTCAATGTTTTAAGTTGTAAACATTAGAATTTCAAAAAACGATTTCTCATTTTTTAAGCAGGTAAGCTGACAATTTTTGAATTATTTTTTTGTACTGTACATAATATTTTTTGCAAAGACTACAATATTGAACATATACTATCAAAAACAATGGCCATTCTTACTCTAATCTAGAATTTTTTAGTAATTTATAATTTGTCCCTTGACATTCTTCGATACTTTTCATAAGATCTCAACTTTTTTAATCAGATGAACTTTTAATATATATTAACTCCAAGATTTTTTTGATTAATAATATATTCCAATGGGTTTTCTAATTCTTGTTGAAAATTTCCTAAAAAAAATTAAGCTAAAGCGTTACCCTAGATAAAAGTTTCCAACGGCTGCCTGTCCAAAATACTGCAAATTGCCGCGTGTTTCACCGGCCGCTGCATGGGTGACCCGAGGTTTGTCAATCGGTGATAAACAAAGTTTGTTGTCCAAGATCACCAGAGTTGTTCTCGCATTTGTATTCGGTAACCACTGCTGCGTACTTGACTTGCCAATCCGTGCCAGACTCCACAATGGTCAATTTTCAGTATGTAAAATACACTTGCAATGATGAACTGTAAAGAACAAATGAATTGATAGAAGGTTGAGGTCTTTAACGAAGTTACTAAAAATGCTTGATTTGAATATCTTAGACGTGTAAAAAAAAAATTGTAAAAGTTGAAGAGCAACTGTTGTCTGGAAGAAATGTGATGAAATTTTTCAACCCGATACCGAATTCAAAATTTTTCGGTTTTTTGTAATTTTATTAAAAATATTTTACATCACTGGATTTCTGATATAGCAATAATTAATGCTGCAAGTTCACATCTTGAACTAAGAACACGCTTTTTAAATTTTAGACTTCTTTTCAAGAAAAAAATAACGCAAAACTGCATGTTTCTGGATTTTAACAAACGCGATAAATTTCACTAAACTCAAATGTTAGAAATTAATACCAAAATGCATAATAATCTTGTTTCAACGGTTAGTTTTTCTTACAAAATTTATGGTTGCCAATTTTTCCTCTTCGTACTTAGTACTTCATTAACCAGTGCCGTGTAAGAAAAAACCATTTCCGAGGGCGAGGTTATTGGTAATTTAAATAGTTCACAAAAAACAGCACAAAATTCTATTTATTTTTATAAGGCAACTTAACAATTTTATCTATATAAACGCGCTAAAAGCGATTTAGTTCTTTAATCAAAGTACCAAAAATTAACTTTTCATCGTTCAATTTTTCAGTTTCGAAGCTTTTTGTTGCAGTATACTCCCCCTTCTCAAAGAATTTGTTGATATAATTCTTTTCCCAACCTAAGGTCAATCTTAAAAAATGCTTACTATCTCTATCCCTTATGCCCTGTAAATCAAAAATTCGGGGTTGAGCAAAGAACGCGTCGGTTTGAAAACGAGTTTATCCGATTTGAGTTCTAAGATAGCTCAAACTGAGCACCTAATTAATTTAATCAATATAAAAATTTAAATTGGTTTATCTCGAAAACCCGAAATTTTTTAAGATGATCAATTTTTTTCTAAAGATACTGAAATGTTTAAGTATTATTTTTTGTTTAAAAATAGAAACAACAGCGTCTGAGAAAGACATAAGAAACAATTGTCTGATTGGATCCAAATTTTATTTTGTGTTATTTCACTAGATATTGTGCACAGTTTTTAGCTTTCTAAAGAACCTTATCGGCTGAAGTAGTTTCTGTAAACCGCGTTGTTCCCCCCTCGTTGGTTTTGGAACCAGGATTAATCTTACGATAGGGCAATTAAGGGCTATAGGCTATAGCTCGTGTGTTCAACATCCCACTAATGTTGTCATAGTGATTTCTATTCAGTATGATTATAGGCAAGGGGGCTTATATTGGGACCGCCAAATTTATCACTGGGTGTAATCACTCAAGCATCACTAAGACAACATTAGTGGGATTCGAAACACGCGCTATTAGAGAAAGAAGCCTTTCTAAGATGGACTGTAGGTTGGGGAAAAGGATATGCCGAAAAACATTCAAATACAAAATATTTTATTTCGAATTGTACGCAAAATTGATTTCAAGAAAGTTATTCAATTTTCAAAAATAATTGAAATAAAGACCCTTGGAAAAGCGAAAAACATGTATACCTTACCGGACTCGATATTCGGACAATTCGACCGTTGGCGGTGACAGGACGGAAACTGTTGTCGAGTTAAATGGTGGACGCCCTCCAGGCCGGGATTCAGAAAATTGTGAAAATTGAGGCGAACCGTCGTGTGTAACAGAGCTCGAAGTTGATTGGCTACCAAGGGGCTTACAACAAACCACAGTCAAGAGAGATTGTAAACCGGTGGAGATACCAGCTAGTGGCCAAAAGAAAATCTTTTTAGATTTGCTAAAAAGGGTAGTCAGTCTTGCCTGTATACGATTTCTTTTGATAACTTTGATGGCAATTATCTATCAGAGCATTAAAAAAATGTTACAACAAAATGTTTAAGAAACGTTTAAATGGACTAAATGAAGATCTTTTACCATACAATTTTTATACAGTGTCAGTTGAAAGTACTTCTAAAAAAATGTCGCTAAGGGCTATGCACACACTGAAGTTGTTTTGTAAAACCATCAAAAAACTAATAATAAAGCATGGATAAAGAATGAGAATATTTTTCGATTGTTTTTTGTTAATGTATTGCCCAACATCGAACTTTTTTTTGTTGGAAATTCCTTCGCCACCTATTAGCAGCCATTCAGGATCCATGTCTTTCATCAAAATATTGTAGAGGCTGGACTTTGAGTACAAAGATTGCTCGTAGTTTGTTAGACGTCGGACTGTATGTTGGCATGATGAAGTTGCCCGCTCTTTTTTGCTTCGATACGCCCAAAACAGCCTGTGCGGTTTTAAATTATCATTGAAGATAATAATGGAAATATTCAATGGTGATTTTTAATATCATCGATCGGAATCGTTTGCATATCAAAAACAAAATTACGCCTGAAAGTTTGGAGATGTATCATTTTGAAATCTGGGCATTAATTTAAAATTTTGAAATAATGTTTGACACTCCTGGCATGATTTTACCAAATTAAAAAAGTTTCAAAACATATTTCTTGTCATACTAGATGTCCGAAATAGATATTTTTAAATTTCACTTATAAAAAAAATTTTGCCCCAGAACTTCCACTGGAGTATTTTTTGCTGAAATTGACTCAAAAAAGACTTGCTAAAAACTGTTTTATTCTTCAACTTTTTATTCCATTTTCATAGTCGAAAAAATTATTTTATTCAGGAACGTTAGACCAGACGAAAAATAGCTTTCAATCACTCGCCAAGAAAATTTGAACCATTTAGCGAAAAAATTAGAATATTTTTTATTTGAATTACCGATTTTTAAAATGTATCGAAAGAAAATCTGTCTGCGAACAATTGTTTTGCACTCATTGTTTGGGGTGGCGATAGTAAAATGGATAAAACGTTAAAGTGGATAAATTTGAAAGATTTGAACTTAACCGGCAATAGAACAAGAGTTCTATAGCATAGAAATTCCAAGTTTTTTGCCGAATCGACCTTAATTTAGATTGAATTCTCTCAAAAACAAACTTAAAATTATGTTCCTTGCATGAAGGAATCAAAAATATCAATTTGCAAAACTTTTCAAAAATTACCAAAAACGGTTTTTTTCATTATGTCATATGCATTTTGAAATTTATCATTTGGCGGCGCAAAAAAATAATTTTAGATTCACCTTGATTGTTGAATTGCTAACCATTAGCTTGAATTTAGTTCAAATTTATGATTTCTAAGAACTTTTTGTCGGGTATAGTTTAAGTTCAAAATCTGTCAATTTATCCTTTACGTTTTTATCCATTTTTACTATCGACACCAGTTTTTTGGATGATTCAAAAGTGGCTTGAGTCTTCAAACAGGCCATGGTGCTCCTAAGGGTTAGAGAAACTAGTTTGATGCTGATTACAGAAAGTAATCAGCCTATAAAAAACAATTAGCTATAAACTTTATGCTTAACAAGGCAATAGAAGATTGGTAAGATGCTCCCAGAATACCTAGCGCACATGTTCCACTTAACGCCATTCTTGGGTTTGTTATGTTGGTTCAAATACCATTTGTGGATGGCTTGCCCGCGAAGATGTCGACAGAGGGCCTGTCACCATTGAGTGAGATACGAAAAAGGTAGGACCAAGAAACTGAGTGTACCAATTAGACTACCGGTAGACAATGCCATCTAAACGTAGACTGCTTTGTTATTAGTTTTTTTTCTCACTTCAGAAGTATCAAGTATTACCTCGCAAGTTCAATCAGCTAAGTTGGGTGCTACGCTTTTTGAACCGTGAGTTGTGAAATGGATTGTCTTTTTACTCAGGAGAGCAACGACGGTCAACTGGAAGTATTATACGCAGCTATAAATTTCGACAACTTTTGATATAATGAAAAAAATAATATCTGATTATTATTTTTATACAGCCGAGCTAAATACGGTCGCTCCGATCCGCCTACGCGATCACTCACATAGTGGTATGATGTACCTGACACCCAGAACCGGCGTAATAAATCTTACGACAGAATCTAATCTATAAGTTAACACATTCCTATGGCTCAAGACCCATGTATACCTAGAGAAGCATTATTCGCGTAGGTCCGGGCGGAGAGTATATGAGATAACCACTGATACGAATCAGATGCGCGAGACGACTGCGACTAGATACGGTTTGGAGGCGATACGGTTTAAGTATTTATACAAAAACGAACTTTCTTCATCGCTCAAAACAGCTTCCCGAATTAGTATTGTACGCAAAAACCTCGCAAAAATCTTCGCAATTTTTTTGCATTTCCACCCTACAAAAGACTTATTTCCAGGAACGAATCCGGTGAGGTTGTCAGTGTGGAAGTCGCAAAGAATCTGCAAGGGGATACAACAAATTGTAATACGAGGAGCCAGCGAAAAACCAGATTTGCCACTAGATGGATTTGGTCAGCATGTCCAAGTCGTGATGTTCGTGAAACAGTAGCAGAAAGATACGATTGGAGAGTACATGGACGATGTATGCAGATTCAGATCTCGTGGGGATGAGCTCTCGTCAAGATTGACCCTGTCCGGTGCTTTGACCGGGAATGTATGGTAAATATGAAATTGATGTGGTTTCAAAAGGGGTATACCATGTTCATAGATAATTTTTCGTGGATAATTTTTTCGCGACTATTTAATTGAGAGGTGTAGGACTTTGATTTTTTTAGCCTGTAATTATATTTATAAAAATGCCACCGAATCGATCGATGTACTCTAAACATCAAAAAATAACAAACGATATTTTTCGAAAAAATTTTTCGATTATTTGAGGGAAATAGGTTAAGATTCAAGATGTGACATTTTCCTCGAGAATTATTTTTAGAAGAGTGTTCCGACGGTGATAATTTTTGTACACCATTTTGTTTTTATTATTTAAAAATTTGAAATTCGGGTAGGCAAACTCCGTGTGTACACAAAAATGATGTAACACAAATATTGTTTTGTTGTACTATCAACCACAATATGTTTGAAAAAGAGTAGAAGTTAACGGCTACAAAACATACAAAAACGGTTTGTTGCAATTATTTTTTTGGAAATGTTGTCCAATTTCATTTCATCGACAAAAAAGTCAATTAAAAAAATGAAGGGAAAAAATGAGTTTTTCTTAATATTTAAATGTCATGAAAAAGAGCTGCTGAAAATTTTCGATAAAAATGTTACCTCCACGCAAAGGTTCGCAGGCTATAAAGTTCGAAGAAGTTGTACTAAAAATCAAGCCACGCACAATGTTTATCAGGTGTCAACTGACTTATGCCAATATAAAAGATTGTCAATCGATGTGACCCACAGTATTCAAGGAAATACTTGCAATTCGGGCTTGACTGAGCAATTTCTGCAACCATTGAGACCCAGATCAAAAAGTGATAGCTGCTAGTTGTAATAAACTGAAGGCGTTGGATGGTACTGTTAAATGGCCAGTAGCCTGCCGAGACGTTATCACCGATCAGGAGGAATAGAAAGTTATGTCTTTGCCCTGCTTATGTCTGTATCATGTTTCCATTGCAGCTTCATTTCATCAAATTATTCAGCAGAAATCAACTAATGAATTTGAGGAAGATTATAGAGCGGTATGTAAATCTATAACTTAGGACGGTTATTTGAATTTTCGTGATTTGCAAACACTTTGAAAGCTTTTTTCATTATTGAAAAAATTAACAGAAATGGTGTTTTTTCACCGTTTGGCTTAGGTCGATCGGACTTCACAATAAAATTCCTAGCCAGTTGCCACAATCTCGTTATTTATAACCCACATTTTTCATTGAAATAAATTCACAAAAGAATTTCAATAAAAAATGTAATTCAATTTAAAATTATTTTTTCTTGAAAAGAAATGGATTGAATTTAAAAAAAACATTTCAAAGAAATAGTTAGTGTTCTTCTGGAAATTATTTGATGACATAAAAAGTCCAGGAAAGTTTGAAATGAAAATATTAGAAATTGAATGGCACATATTTAAAATTCCAAGTTTCAAATTATTGAACTATAATCAGACTAATTTCAAAAAATTGATTATGTTTAAAATGTTTCCTGTGAAATATAAAATTCGTAGCAAAAAGAATGAAAATGAGTAATGTTTTCCCAAGCTTTCTATATTGCAAGTTCAAAATATAATAAACAGTACACAAATTATCTTCCAGGTCGCTCGCCATTTGTCGAAGAAAGAGACGTTTACTGGTGAAACAACTTCATATATCGGACTCGACACTGATTGCCGGAACATCCGATACACAGTGAACTGTAACACAGAAAAAATGCCAAATAGCGAAAAATCCATGCTATAACTTGCAGGAACACGTGATTCTCAAAGGATAAATCCAATTGGAATTGGAGGACGATAGACTGTTGGGGAAAACTCAGTTCTTTACAAGATTACAGGACTGGATTTCGATCATAAGATATTGCAGGATGAAATCATCATCGATTGGTTACCAAAAGGAGAAACGGTAAGAAATCAAAATCTCATTTGTATCAAACTGGATTGATATTGGAAAAGGTTGAACAACCGATATTATATATAAATTATATCATTTTTGGAGCTTCTGAACTAAACAGAGTTGTGTGGTTTCTCTGATTGTAATCTATTAAGAATTTATTTTGAATGAATGTAACATCAGCAACGCCAAAAATCTCTCTTTTTCGATTAAAAGAAAGTGTGGGACGTATAAGATGGTTTATTCCGCCCGCGACAAAAAGTTGACCGCGCAATCAAGTACCCTGTATCAGGTAGTTATAAAACACCTAAACTCGCATTAAAAAATTATTGTATGCCAATCTTTAAAAATCGAAACTGAAATAAACTTCGAAAACATAGATATTAAGTAGTAGGTTGCCGGCTTATTTGTTGTAAGTATTTGAAAGTTACTAACAATCCATTATGCCAAACTTTAGTAAACGAAACCAATAAAAAAAATTCAAAAAACTTTTTAGATTACAAGCATCCGAAGAGGATGCTCAGTTATTGCTTGCAAACCCGAATGTGTCTTTGCTGCAACTGGAAACCTCAGATTTAAACATGCGAACTATGTGTGCCGAATGCTTGTAATGATAAACTTAGATGTAAGCTTGACAAATTTTGCGGAAATACCGAGAACACATCTGCTACAGCTGCAAGTACGTTGAGCATATGACGGAGTTAGTTGAAGGGAGTATACATTTTCATTCATATTTTATGTCATCGACAAAAATATTTTTACCTCGAAAATTTTTTTTCGTCAATTATACAAAGGCACAAATTTAGAAAAAGTATTTCACCGAACAAATCATTGGCATAGTTTTGCACCGTTATACACTAGATACAAAGTAATACCGACCCTATGACAAGACTTTCAGATAAAGTTACTATTTTTGAGTACCAACATTTTTGTGTACACTAGGGGCCTCACAAGTTTTGCCTGACCCATTTTTAATTATTTTTCTACTACAAAATTAATCACACAGTTGGGCAGAACCACTTGTTTGAAATCAACTGAGAGGCATATAAGCCATTCGAGAAGAGGAATGTCGTGGATACATACATTTCTCAGCTAAATGGTCCGTACTGTATATTCGAAAATAAAAAACGAAAACATTTTGGACTTATGAATTCGATGAAAAAAACATGAAACAGAAATTATCGTCGAAAAATGGTTAACCTCGTCCAAAGGAAACAAAAAATTGCTGAAACTGTAAATGACGGTTTCAAAAATGGATGGTCCGCATATCCACGGCCTTTTGTTAACACTGGTGGCCTCCTGTTCAGACTTTATGACTCACCAGTTAATGAAATTTACAAGGATTGCTCGAGTTGTTTGAAATGAAGGTGGATGAAGAGAACTATAACGCATCATTGCGGGAGATGTGGTACGATTACGTCTATTTTCCTTGACAAAAACAACTTGCCGAGGAGCTTATTGCAATGAAGAACATCAACCACCAGTTAATCCAGGAGACCTATAGGCGACCAAAACTGTCAAGTTTGCAGTGTCACCCGTTATGAATA
Source organism: Oikopleura vanhoeffeni (assembly GCA_004367855.1). Taxonomy (NCBI): domain Eukaryota; kingdom Metazoa; phylum Chordata; class Appendicularia; order Copelata; family Oikopleuridae; genus Oikopleura; species Oikopleura vanhoeffeni. The sequence goes on along the minus strand of SCLH01000661.1, from coordinate 216,540 downwards.
CAACACCAAAACCGTCGGTAGTAACAATTTTCATTTTGGAAAAGTCTTTAACACTCCAACTTTTTTGTGTCGAAGTGATGTACAGTGTATGTTATTAAACACTATGATGCCCCCGTTTTCTTAACCAAATTTTACATTTCCTGATGTTACTGATGTATATTTTTATTCTATCATAATAGTTTTATTGACGTTTCGGGTTCTTAAACAGCCATTATCGGTGTGAAAGGGAAAAAGTTTTTTCCGACGTGCGAAAAAAGTGGGTCAGCAAATCCAGCCTAAAATTCGCGATAGTTAATAACTGGATGCTAAAGTGTTTTTTTCTTATGTGTGACATGATCAATACACAAAAAATGTTCATACAGGTAGTATTCTGGAGTCTAACTTTGTACTTATCCGAACTTTTTTATCATAAGGCACAGATATTATAATGTTGGTTAAATGGCGCTTGACTCGTCGCGTCTATGTTCTAGATACGCTCAGTGAAGAATACCTTGCTGTTTCCCCTTCATACGAGGCCTCACCACGGTCGTCACAATTGTATTCGTAAATTACAGTATGTCTCTTTGATAAATTTTTTTGTGTTTGAGTCTAAGGCAATAACGCTGGAGAGTTTTATAGAAGTGAAGCTGATGGCTTAATTTTGAAATGGTGTAAATTGCGTTGAGAATTTTTTAATTTTACTAGCTATTATGCAGCATCAAAAACCAAGTGAATGGAGAGTATATATTATGACTTATTAGTTCCGGATTTTTTAAACTCCTCTGCTCGCCTAGCTTTTGACTGTGAAGGTGGAAATTTTTTAATTTGAGATCTCTATTATTTTGCATTAATAAGTTTCTCTGGAAATTGGTTTGTAAGAAAATGTTTTGTATTTATAAGCGCTAAATCAAGGGCCTCGGGTGTCGAGTTCGTGTGTTGCAACGATATAACTCACTACAAGAGTGTATTTTTTGGGCCTTTAAGGATTACTGCTCGTGTTAAATAACAATATATTTCGGAAGCTTGTGGCTTTCTAATCATTTCGAAATGTAGTTACCATTAGTGTTTACAACTGTTGTATCTAAAATAATACGTAGTTTATTGTTTCAGGGTTCCATGGTGAATATGAGGTCCTTGTGTGAAATTTATTTAGTTTTTCAAAAAATGTGTTTTTTGGTTTTACGAATTAAACAAAAATATCGTCTCTACCATATCTAAAGAATTGTTTGATATTTCCATTTTCTATTTCGCATCTACGTTTTGGTTTTCAAACAAATTACAAAGAAAATATTTCTAAGCTTGGACTAAGCTACTCACCATTTGAACAACCGCTTTTATTTGTCTGTAGAAGCCAATTTAAATTTTCGAATGAATTAACTTAGTAAGACTGCTTTAAAATAATCTATCGCGAATTCTGAGGCGGATTGCTGAACCCACTTTTCGCATCGTTTTCGCAAAAAAAACTTATTCCCTTTCACACCGATAATTGGTGTTAAGCTGAACAACGTAAAAAGACTATTCTATGATAGAATAAAAAATATATATTTATGTCTCAAAAACCCAACAAAGTACTGATGTTATCCTGTCAGAGTTGAAAAAACAAAATTGGAGAAGAAATAGGGAGAGGTCCGTTTAGGTGTAGGATATGGATTTGAAGCTACAATGTGATTGTACAGACCGCCTGTCGGCCAATCAGGGACGCTTATTTCCCAGTCTTATAACGTTCTTACCATTTAGTTTTTGACACTCTGAACAGGATATGAAGGCTAGCTAAAATTAAGCAAGAAAAATGTTGGTCAATAATGACCACGAGATGCGCTTAACTAAATACTGGTTTTGCTCTGAAGCTATACTTTGTGAGCATTGATTGATAAATTGGTTTGTAATATATTTTTGAGTACAAAATGGACTACCGGAAAATGTTTAATTGGCGCTATTTCAAAGCGATCCGATGTACCTGGAATTATATTGGATTATCTACTGAACAAGAATGACGAAATAAAACTGATCCGGTCAAATTTGAGATCCATTTCATTCTTAGCTCTCTTGAAATTTGCAAATCTCAGTGCTCAAAAAATTTCATGAGTAATTTATAACAGTTAGTAAAAATTTTATTCTTCAGGTAATCGGTCTAAGAGCAATGTTGGGGAGGTAGCAACGATTTTTGTCCAGAAGGCGCTCCCGGAGATTTCTGCTGGACTGATATGGAAGTTGAGTTGGTATGCAAAGGGCAAATTTTCAATACACAGTTAAACGGGTGCAATCAACACCAAGGCCCCAGAAAGCGTTACGGCGTCGAACTACAATGATTCAATTACAAAGATTGCTCTGTACTCATGACCCAAGACACAAGATGGCGCAGGGTGCAAAACGGGTTTAGACGAAGTTGCAGTCAAATTCCAGCCTGCGTGGCGTATATTGAATGCTATCAATGTCAATATATGCACACTCCCAAGACGTGTATGCGTTAATGTTTCCCAAAATGTGGTGACGGAAATTGCTGTCGCGGAAATGATAATTCAATAAATACGATCAAATGCCCTCTTTATGCAGACACGCCTGTATTGGTCAGCATCGTTTCCATTAGATTATGAGGAGGTGGTGAGACTCTCGAAATGATTACAGAGGATGCTCGACATTTGAAATGGAGCGCACAAATACTTGCGAAAACTGCGGACTTCAGTGGTAATGTGAACTTTTTTTCAGCAAGTTACTTCATTTTAAAGTAACAAATTTTTCATGCAAGTAACGCTTGCTAATCAAGTAAGATTTCCCAGAAATTTTTTGGAAACGAACTCACAAAAAATGATCATTTGTTTGTTTTTCAATTGACAAAATTTGCTTATTTTAATTGACGATTGTTTGAAATTGGGTAAAGAGCTATCCCTTTTTTGAGACGCAAATTCATTTATCGCTGAAAACTTACTCCCCGCCAATTGAAACGTTTGAATTAAGAAACGCTGCAGGTGTTTTAAAATTTGAAATCCCGAAGGCCAATAATCGTAAAACCGTCTGTTTTAAATAGCAAAAAATAATATTTGATCTTAAATTAAAAAAAAAAAATCAAATAACCATTTTGGTATGTTTTGCATAATTTTCAAGAAAATTTTCACTCAAATAAACAACCTAACTTCAAAGAAGAAAGCTGTCAATTAAATTATACCTACCTACCAGCAGAACGGTGCGGCAGCACCTTCTTGCGCCTTGTTTGAAATGTTGAAAAAGTACATCTTTATTTATATTGGCATATGTCGGATAAAAAACAGTTTCATAAATTTTTCATAGTGTATCCAGTCATGAAAACACGCAAAGACACTGTACAGAGGATAACATGTAACACTGGGAGCTCCAATCAGATTAGAAAACAATGCTATTCATCACGCAACCGAGATTCCTTGGAAACGAGTCGGTGTTGCGATAGTAATTGGTTGGGAAACATGTTGGTGCAAATAATGCTAGTCGATGTCATTCAAGGAGGGTTTACTTTTTTTGACATCAAATATTAACATTTTGATTTAAAACAAAGATTTCTCAACAAGTTTCGAATTTTAATTAAATTTCAAGACTACTATCACTGAATAAGTACAGCCTGGGAGTTTTTGAATGTCACGTTTTTTCTTCCGGTGGCCAGACAGACGAAAATCTACGCACAAAGATAGTAGAATTTTGACTCTTCGGTATATCATCACTACGAAGAAAAAAAAAGACATTAAAAAAACTCAGGCTGATGATTTTTATCAAGCACATAGAAGTCTTTGGGATTTACAAAAAAACATTTTTGCGGAAAAGTAAAAATAAAAAATAATAGGGATTAAAAGCGTCAATGTGGGAAATAATTGCAAATTTAAAATAGCTCTGTTTACTTCAAAAATGAAAACAGAAAGTTTTATTGTTCGAAATTTCAACTATTTATAAATAATTTGTTTTGACCATAAAACAGCAAGAAAACAATTATCAATTTGTTTGTCTGTAAAATACATGGCCTGACTTTTAATTTAATAACCGACTAAAATGAATCTTGTCATTGTTAAGCATAATTGATCTCTAAAAAAAGTATACCTCTACTCCAGACTCATTCTACCGAAAGAACTTTATAACTGATTGGTTCCCCAAAGGTGAGCAATACGGCTTCAAAGTAAAACGAGGTTGTACATGCTACCCCAGCACCACTCAGTTGTACATCTGGCGGAACTGCAAGTATCCTTTAACAAAGACTGATCTTTATCTTGTAATGATAACGCCTGTAATAATAATCTTGACGTTGCCGATAAAATGCAAAAGAGCTTACCACAGAAGCTATGCATAGCCAAATATGTTGAGCATGCTATGACCGGGAACGTCCAGGATGTTTCTAAACGAGATGATATTTCATCCGATCCCGAGTCTCATTTTGTATATCTCGATACCAAATCTTCCTTGGTTAAAATTTGGTAATAATAATCATGAACCGCATCTTTATCGAATTTAAGCCCTGGTGGCAAAAGCGATATATTGGCTCAAGTATACTTCGGCTGACCGCGTTTGTGTCCCCCTAAGGCGAAACTTTACATTTCTCCGAAAAAAGTATTCGTCCAAAAATATGGTATACTAAGTATACTTGGAAAGTATTCAACAATGGGCAAAAAATGATAGTAGAATTTTTTCTTGATCACATTAAGAAAAAATATGTTAAGATGGAGATTTTTCTGCGATTTCCAAAGAAAATAGTTTATGCAATTTGATTCCAATATTATGGGGTGATTCTAAAGATTTCAGCCTACGTTTTACTTAGAAAAAAATTATTTCAGGATTAGACATCAAATGCAATTGTAGATAAGCTGTTCAAGCTAAAGTTGTTTTATGCATGCACAGGCTAGAAAAATAAGAAGGGAATGAAAAGGGAGAGGGATCCACCCCTCACCTTTCCCGGCATGGAAGGGAACGGCCAATTCAGAAGAGGCCAAGGGGAAGGGATGGAAAACTGAGATGCATCCTCTTTCTACCTGGGCATGCATAACGAATTATACATAAATATATTTTATAATGTTCTATAAAAAATAGTTTTGATGTACGTTGTCGGGTTTTCCATTTTCAAAATGAGAAAAATTAATAATCGAAAGCCATATTTGGTAAATCTGACGGCTAGATCTTGCCTCAGAATTGAAAGCCAGATTTTTCAAAGTAGGTTATGCAGTGTTTTGCAGTATTTTTGTTCATTTAGAAAGACCATTAGATATAAACATTCAAAATTTTGTGTTCTGGTTTGACGACGTTAAGTGAGGTGTTTTATAGGCTATATGAGCGCCGCGTTCAATATTTTTCTACTGTTTTGTGATAAGGTTTTTTTCAATGATGCTTTAAATTGTCCTCAAAAATAGTTTAGTTTTTCTTCATGTGTACGGTGTGTCCGGGTCACCCACGCCTTTGATCCCAGAATATCCCATGAAATTTGTATTATTACTATAGTATACAATTCCATCTCGTTAAGAAACACTGGGTTAAAGGAAACTTTTAAATTGTGATTTTGAACACCAGATTTGACTTCTCTCAACCGTGTCCAGCCTAATCCCAGTGCTGGCTTGTTATACAAGAGCTGCGTCTCATAATGTTTTAGGGCCAATCAAATTGATGGAAATTTACAACCAGGAGTTCTCTTTCTTGAATTGACAGTGGGATTTGTATCATCAAAGACAATACTTATCAATAATGAAGCGTGAGAACCAACAGACTATCTCTTATCACAAAACATCGTGGTCGAGGACTAATTGTAATAATTTTCATATTCCAGCCATCTGAACCAGGATTGCACCACCGGGAGTTTCGGGAGCAGTTGCCAAGTTTGTGGTGTATCGTCGACCAGTATAACAATACCGTCGGTGTTGGACAAGATCAATGCTTGGGGAGGAATCCATGTAAACCAGGTACGCTGCCGACGGTCTACAAATTTAATGCTTCAAACTTTCAGTTTAAACATCTTAATGAAATTTCGCTACTAGTCCCATAAATTGAATTTAAAAGTTTATTCTCAAATTTTGATGTTTAAATTTGAAATAATTAGAATGAAGGTATTTCAAACAATTCATGAATCATGAGTTATGATACTTACGTTTTTTCTGTTTTTCAAGGAGATAAATATATTGTGATAATTGAGTTTTTGTCTTCAAATTGCATTGAAATTGTAAAAATAACAAAATGGTGGTGATTTTGAAGTTTTTTTCTTCTTGCTCGTCCAAACTATAACGCTACAAAAAATCTCACGAAGACCCCATAAGTGATTCATGTTAAAAATAGAGAGATTAATGCTTAAGGACTGTGGTATTTTGAAGTTCATATTTATTATCAAGTTAATTTGCCATTTTGAATGAAAAGCTTAAATAAAAGAACATGTTTTTATTTTGAAAAAATAATTTAAAAAATATATTTTTTTGTTGAAATTACATAATAAAAATAAAAACTTGAATTTAAAACAGGGATGTCCACCAAACTCTTTTATGCGCAAACTGACTTTGAAATCCGATTGTTTGCTCAAGGGGTAAAGACCTTTTAGAATAAGACGAGGGACTGTACTTCTAACGCCAGCAACCAAACAATGTGCAGGTGGCCCTCAACAGCAAGTGTTACTTAACAAAGATTGTAAGATTCTTGCGATCCAATGACTGACGAGCCGTTGTAACACTTGTTGGACCGCAGTTGCTTCGAACTAAGCACTTGGAAACGTTAACCGAATGCTTCATGTAGGGTTCTGACCACGCATTTTTTAGTATTAGAAATAAAGAGTGTTACCAAAACGAAAAATATAGGGCAGAATTTCAAAAACAAAAAAAATTACCTTAAAAAAGGTCGAATTTTCTGAAATTGTAAAGTTTTTATGTGTAAATTGCCGAATTTTTATAAGATTCTGATCTTACTTAGAGTAAGATTTTTCAATCATAAAAATGAGTCAGTTTAGTGGCAAACCACAGTCGTAAGAACTTCAATAAAATCTTCCATGGCTTGTGATCGGATATCATATCGTTATACTGTTCAGAGGAAGTGTGTTCAAAAATCTTAAGAGAGTACTAAACGGAGAAATAACTTTCCCTATTGGGCCGACAGGCCAGGCCTCTACACTTTCAATATCGCTTTGAAATCCCAATTCATCACTCATTGCTTTTCTCTCTCCGGTTTGAACACACTCATCTGAACCGGATAATACTTTGGCCCTGGTCTCTTCAGTATACACCCTATAATCAGTTGTCAAAGTTATCGAAGCCACCAGATCGGGAAACAATTAATGGTTAACCAACTGTGGCCAGGAAATTCGACTCGCATAATATTGAATAAAATCTCAAAACACATCAATGCAAGTCAGGCTGATGGTCTTGGCTTTTCAGCAGCTTTTTCACACAAAGATACTGTCGGGTCGACGAGGCGAAATGGAAGATGATCAAGAGAGCATGTCTCCATTTGTACTGGAAATTTCAACCAACTTGTCAAAACATGATTTTGGTGGCCGTAGCTGCGTATATTGTAAAGATACCTGCGACTCTACATAAAACTGTTAATACTAAACAAGTGACTCTTAAAAAAACAATGTTATCGTGTAGTGGAACTCGTCGATTCCGACGGAAATCCAGTGGGTGTAGGCGATGAAGTTAGGTGTTTAAATTTTTACTTTTTTATGCGCAAACGTCAGAAATCGAATTAACTCGAAAAAAAATTTGTCATACTTTAAAGCTTCAGTCTAATGAAATGTTCTAATGATTTTCCGTGCAGCATGCTATGTTTCAACCAATAAAAACTTTGAAAAACCTTATGGAAGCTGTGGGAAAATCCTATCACTTGTAGAGCTGCAATTTGAAGAGACTATTTGCAATGGATGAATCAATGCACTGATTGTTCCCCAAAGCGAAGCAAATTGCTCAATATTCGAACGAGGGTTGTTCAAAAACAGGAGCACCAATAAAATGCTCTCAAAGGCGGAACAGAGTCGAATCAAAATACAAAGATTGGCCTTAAGGTCATGTGTGAAAATCGATGTAATTAGCTTAGAAGTTGGAAGATAAATTTTAGGAAGTGATAACAAGACAAATTACACCTGCAAATATATCGAGCATGATGATGGAAACAGTTGCATGGAAATAAAAATTGCGGTAAATAATTTGGACTCTTCTGTTGACAAGAATGTCCCAGATTATGCTAGTTAGGTTGGTATAATACCTGTGCCGCTGCAGCACATAATCTCCCAACCGACAGTCCCTGGCAAATCTCTACAATGACATTTACAAAGGAATGCTTCGAACCTTCACTCTTATCAAAACGGGATTCGAAGCACCGTAAATGCCGAGTCTTCCTGTGAACAACGGAGCACAGCGTATCTATAACTAAAAACATTCGTGCCAGGGCAACCAAACGCAACACTCAACACCTGCCCACCAACTGATCCAGAAGGACCAGGTATGTGTCCGTTGTTTTTGTATAAAGAATGGTTTTTTTTTGCAAGAAAAAATATTAAAAAAAGGTTTAGAAAAGTTCTTAATTTGATGAAAAACACTGCGCAAATTTCAATTTATGCTAATTAATTCTCTGATTGGCCAAAATTCACACTAATCAGATCCAAGCAACAAATCAATTATTTAACTAAATAAAGTGCTGCCTTAAGAAACATATGATGAAATTTCCGGCAGTACTCGTTCCCGAAGCAACATTTTTTACTTTCGCTAAATTCGATTGATAATAGACAAAATAATTGCACTAGCTCACTTGGCTTCATGCATGCAGTAAGACACTTTTGTCAGTTCGGACGTGATTCGCGTTTTTGAAAATATAATATTCAATATATCATTCAAAATCATCAGATGATCATTTTAATAACTTTTTCCAGGAGTACCCAGCTGGAGTCATGTGTCACAGTTTGCTTCAGTTACTGTCGATCAATGGAATCAAACCGTCGGTATTGGGCAAGATTCAATGCTGGGATGGAAGTCCCGAGTATCTCATGGAGTGTGCCCCAAATTCATTATGTTGGTACTGAAATGGAAGTAGATTGGTTTGCAAAAGGAAATTTCCAATACAGAGTAAAACGAGGTTGTTCTTAACCGTTCCTGCTATGGAACAGTGTTATTCTGGGGATCGGATTTGATTCAATATAAAGGATGTGCCGTAACCTGCGATCCAGCTAATCCAGTATTGGAAATGGCGCAACACCGTTTGGATAAAGTTGGAGCAAAATTTAGCGTCGGTAAAGTTTCTCAGTGTTATCAGTGGTCAATATTATCAAGATTAGATGAAATGTTAATGGTCCGTTTGTGGCGAGGCAATTACTGGGGCTAATCTAACAAAATTCCAAAGAGTTCTTGTCCATTATATGCCGATGCAGCTTGTTATTGGGCGGCATCGTATCACCAAGATTTAACTGGTGCAGGTGAGAAAAAATCGAGATAGAAATTATGCACTGAAAACTTTAATTATTTTGAATCAAATTTTTTTTTAATGACAAGTTTTTTTTAATAGCGTGTCGTGAAATCGTCTTGTATTGGACACGGTGTCAAAATAGGTGACAAGACCTGAAGCTAGTAAAAACTTTTTTAGCCCCATTTCGCTTAACAGACGTTTTTCCTGACGATGAAAAAAGCCTTGTACATAAAGAAATATTGACGAGTTCTCGATCAGATCAATTCCGAAAAATCACCAAAATTTTTGTTAGCGAATCAATTTTTTAATAGAAAATAAGTTATGCAAAAAGTCAGAAACCTAAAACGTAATTTGAATGCAAAATTTATACTGAAATGATTTCTAAACGGCTATAAAATTAGCTGATACTGCACTGAATTAAATTTTCTATGAGATGCATTACCATACTTTGACAAAATGTCAGCTCTTCACATTACCTTTTTCACATTTCCCTTGACTGATTTCCTACGAATGAGATTTTTCTTATTCATAGTATATAGATACTGTTTCTATTTAAATTAGGCAAAATAAAATATAATTTTTAAAGGAGGCGAAATGGGCAGATGATTACAGAGGCTGTACTCCGTTTGTTCTGAGCGACAAATCAGTGTGAAAACAAGATTAATCTCGGGTCTAAAATCATGTTTAATGCCAAATCTACTTGTGAAGAAGACAGTTGTTAATACTGAAAGAGTCGTTAAAACTCTTCAATGCCATTCTTGTTCTGCATCATTTGATTCCTCGGCAATTTAAATGGTGTTGGCGACAGGCAATTGCTTGGAAAATGCAGAAGTAGTAAAAAAACATTTATAAAGTGGGGCTAAGAATATAGTTAAAAACGTTTAAATCAGTTGAAACGTATTTGAAAATCAAACATTTTTATCAACGCTAAAAGTATATTGATTAGAGCTTCCGGCCAACTGAATAGTGATTATTGAAACATAAAACAAAGCGGTATACTTGCAGCTGATCAAAAAACCTTGATTTTTAAATAAAACCAATAAAATTGGCTAAAATTTGGGGCGACCACCAAATCAAATTGTAGCATTCGCATTCATTCGAATAGTCAGCCGGAATTTCATAAAATATTTTTTTCGAAAATTTTCGCCGGAGAACATTAATACATCTTGAAGTTTGGACTTGTATGAGGATCAAGGGAAAACAAAATAAAAAAAAGTACCCATAAATATGGCTACAAAATAATTTTTACTGTAAAGGTTGACCCATTGATTGATTGTCCCTTGGATCCAACTATGTAGCACAGAAATGCTTGTCGATTGGTTTGCCAAGGGTAATCAACAAGTTACTATCGACGAGCTTGTTCTTCAACTCCAAATTCCATCAACATGTCTCGGCTGCATCTTCGGACCGCATATGGTATGTCTGAGATAATGTAGGTTATATATTTCACTTGGATTAAAAAAATTTATGTGAGTGTGGAATTTTGAAAAATTGCGTTTGCTAACAAAAATAAACATTCATATCTCATAAAATTAAGAAGTACTTAATTTTGTTTTTATTTTTTCATGCTGAATATTAAAGTGACATCAGATCTGCGCATTTAATCCCAACCTTTCGAATCTCATCAAGGATGCTATTGTTTCAGCATTGAAAATTGCTGCTTTAAATTTCATGCATTTAAAACTTCAAAATACAATTTAGTATAAAAGTTGCTCGAAGACTGCACACTGAATGGTTGCAATGACAAAATGACAGTAGGTGAACAATTTGCTGATGGAGGTCACGAACAAGAATCTTGCTTTACTTGTGATTACATTGAAGAAGATGGATGTAAGTACAAAACGGAAATAAAAATTGCCAGACACCCCAACCGACGACATGATTCAATCTTGCCCAGTTTACGCAAATAGTGCTTGTTATACAGGTTCTGCCTACACCAATACCGGTGCCAACAATGTTTACGAGAAGAGGTGTACAAAGGATGTTCTAGTTTTCACACTGGAGGCCAAACAGAATTTCATAATGCAACGTTATCTGAAGGCATCGAGTATGCTTTGGCCAAAACAAACTTGCCGTGATCGAGCAAACTGTAACGTAGGAACATGCTCAGATTAACGACTAAAAGTTTTCTGGATTTGAAAAAATCATGAATGAGTTCCTTTGAAGGGCTGTGTTTTGTTATAAAAATTTGTATTCTAAGATAATCGCGATTTATTTCGATTTTTCATTGATTTACAGTATGTATTTTTTACTTCTTCATGCAAATGGCTGTGCAAGCGATTCCCGCCAATAAAAATCGTAACTGGGCTGATTAATTTTTAAACCCTCGACCTCGGTGATAGCATTGGCTTTTAAAATAAAATCCATCTTGTACACTATTCTATAGTGGGAATTTCCTTCGAGCAATCTCATTTCGCAAGTAAAAAAAGCACTTACTGTTTGTTTTTGTAGAGATTGTTCAATATATAATAATTTATTGAACCTTCATTTTGAAAAATGTTTTATTTGACGTTTCGGTTATTCCATAACATGAAGTGATTATGAAAAACCGAAACCGCAAATAAATACATTTTTCAAATGAATCTTAATAAACTGTAATGTGCTTCTGTATTAATAAAAATATCTGTGCATCCAAAATGAAGCCATGATTTACCCGGATCTGTTCCCGAGACAAAATTCCAATGTCACACATGTACGATTCAGGAAGATCATTTTGAACAATACAATGGTGTAGCTGATGAATCTTGCTGGCAAAACCCATTCCCTAACTTATTACAACATCCATGTGCTGAGGAAATGTTGTATCACTGAACTATTTAGTAGATTGGTACCCCCAAAGGAGAGCAAAGCTGTGACAATGCAACGATACTGCGGGCCAGAGGTAGTAACTCCAGGGACGGATCGGCTTTTTGGAAAACATAATGGTGAAAACAAATTCCCATGCGGTTAAATTTCACGATATAGGTGAACAAGTTTTTTTTTGCGAACGGGTTCCTTTATTCAGTTATCAAGAAAAATTGATCATTAAGATTTTTTTCTTAAAACGAACAGAAAGCAGAAACCAGAAATTAACTAGATTTTGAAAAAAATATATTTAGTAGGTTTTTTACAATCTCTAAAATATTGTAGAAATGTTAAAAGTTATATACGGAAAACCGAGTTAAAATTTAAAACATTTTAAAAATATCCGTGATCCTAAACCGTTTCCAAATAAATATTATTTTTTTAATCATTCGGACAGTAAGGAGCTGTCAATATGACACGAAAATTTTTAATTTTTAGCCCAGACGCTCTTTGACCAGCAAAATTTAAATAAATAATGTCCCTGACTTCAGGAGGTCAATCTTGCATTGAAGAAAATTTTAACACTTACATGTGGGAAAGATGTGTGTTGATTACTGTGAAAGTACTAGATGTAACAATGGCCATTGATTACGTTGCCAGTCTTTTTGATCAGGCAATGATCTAGAATGCTTTTCTGTAAATATGCTAGGATAAGTTTGGAAAAATATCTTGGGGGATCAAATGATTCAATGTCTGAAAGAGGATGTCACTGGTGTAGTTCCAGCCACAAATTGTCCAATGTACGCCAATGCCTGCTTGTTATAGCGCAAGTACATTCCATAAGGTAAATTTATAAGCATTTATACTAAATTGATATATTTTCGTAATTTTTATGTTTAATGACTTTCTATTTTTTAGTATTTTACTTTTTGTTATTTTTGCAAAATCAAATGTTTGCAACGGCAAAATGCAGTTGTATCTGTTTTGTCCGTCATATAAATCTATATTGGGTGCAACGGCAATTGGCCGCTCGCTATATTTTGGATATCGTCACGTGCCCTTTTAATTATTATCACCTGTATTTTTGATGTGAAACAAAAGCGACTGCATCTAACTCATATACGTCTATGACTCCTTAAAATAATCTCCTTAAAGCGGCGGTTTATCCCCTGTGACTTCTTAAGCGACAGATTTTGACAGATGAAATTCTGTCCTCGTTAAGCGCATTCATGTAAATTTTTATCCATTTTTTTCAAATTGATAGTCAAATTGAAATTTTGAAATATTAGAAAATCACAGTAGACCGAGTTTAATAGGGCGCGTCCTGCTGAAATGAAATTTATCACAGAGTTGATTTATTGAAAACCAAATAATTGCTGAAAGTAACAGCATAAGTCGGAATCGCTCTAACTTTTTTTGCTGAACATTTTTAAATCTGTTTAAATATAGTCTGTGAAAAATATTATTATCTGATCAAAAAAAATTGTTTAAAATCGTGCAGCAATTGCTTAAAACGAAAAGCCGCTTTGAAAATGGCGTGTCGTTGACTCGGAATTTTTCTTGAACTTGTATTCGTAAAAGTTTATGATATCAAGCCAAATGATAGGCAATTTCAAAACGGATTTTTATGTTAAAGCAATCGCTGACAATTTTTTTAAAATAATTTTTCGATTAATAGTTATATTTTTTACGAGCTGAATTTAAACATAATTTATAAAATATTTAACAAATAAGTTTTGCGTTCCTACATTATTGTAGTAACCAAAACGAACATTCAGGCTGCTATCAATTATTTTTCAAGCTAAATAAAGAATTTTATTCGATAAATTAATTATCTACTATTTGTCATTCTAATTAACTTAAATTAATTTAACTCAAATTTCTTGAATTTTTTTTTTAATTTCAGCTTTATATTTCAAACTGAAAAATAATTTTTTTGGAAATTCTCAACTGAACATTGAGCATTGAAGCAATCGCCTGCAAATAAATTTACTAAGAAAGATACGAAAGAAAATTTTCGGCTGATCACAAAACTAAAAGAAAAATCTATAAAAAGTTAGTTTTCACTAGAAAAAATGCTCGACTCTTTTAAAAGCGCCTTGAATCCCCAATGCTACTTAAGTGGGGTTATACGACTCTGATTTGACATTTTCTCGGTGAACTATACTGAAAACTACACAGTTCATGAGAAAAACCCGAAATGCTTATTTTAGTACATCTATCCTTAATCTTGCGAAAAAGAACATCACAAATTATTTTTGACCCATTACACAATAGGTACAGTATCGCTAACAAGGTGACACTTCAAAAATGCAAAATCTATCTCCTCCCAGACGGTATATCAAATTGAGCTCAAATTTTTTCACAGATCACGTAACGGGGATGCCAATCTTTTCTCGAAGGCTTTTTTTGATCCGGCGACTAAACAATTCTAGAACGCCAAATAAACGACGATTTTTCACAATTCAGACTTCAAAATCTATCTCCTCCGAGGATATATTTGCCAAAATGGCTCAAATTTTTATCAAGTATTCCTTAGCAACAATTGTAAAAAGTCTCTCGAGCGCTTTTTTGCAATTTCGAGCTAGAACTCGAATATGTTTTTTTTGGTCAATTTCCAAAAAATTTCCGAAAAAAAAAAAGTGCTTCGAATTTTCGAAGTAGGCTCCAAAAGAAAGCCAGTGAAACACTGATGAGAAAGTTGGCTTACGTCAAGTCGATATTTGAAAGTTTTAGTGGTCAAATTCGAGCAAACGTTATTTTTTAACTTCATCTTTTAAAAAAATTACTTAGAAACAAAATCGAAAAAATGCGAAATTTCGAATTTTTTTTTTTGATGATTTGGTTCTTAGTACACTTAATTATCACCCGTATCAATTTGGAGCATTTTTAATGCCTCTAAAGGCCTTTATTAAATCAGAGTTGTATACCCCATTAAGCGACAGATTTTTAAAACTCAGAATGCGCGTTAGGAGTCAGGGACTGGAGTAATTCTTGTACATAATCAATAGTAATTTTTGTTATTTTGTAAATGTTTTAGTTTTGTGGATTTGTTTATTTTTTGTGATTACTGTTATTTTCTATTATTTTTAATTTTCTTGTAATTTTATTACCTTTTGTAGATTAAGTAATTTTTTGAATTTTGTCATTTTTGAAAAAAAAAATTGTAATTATTATTTTTTCAGACCGACTTTAGAAGACCTTAACGAATCTTTACCGAGGCTGCTCAACATTTAAACTAGGACGAAGGAGAAGAATACGCGAAGATTTCGTGATTGATGGTGACCTTCATACCAGTGCAAAACCACTTGCGATAACAATATGTGCAACAATGACGCACCGAACGAGCAAATGCACTCAAATGTCATCAATGCACAATTCAAAAAGATCATTTAGGAAATACAATCGCGTCTAGCAGACGAAAGTTGCTGGAACAATCCATCACCAAATTTATTATCATCTTGTGCTGAAGGCAATGTGTGTATCACAGAATTGTTAGTCGACTGGTATCCCAAAGGGAGAGCAGGTTGCGACAATGCAGCGTAAATGTGGCCTTGACCAGTAACGCCTAGCGGACAAAATGCATTGAAGAAAATTTTAACACTTACATGTCGAAAGATTGCCAGGAATATTGCGAGGAAACTGGTTGCAATAACGGATTTGAGAGGTCGAGGATTTATTCGATCAAGGAAATGATATAGAATGTTATTCATGTAATATGCAAGAAGAACCAGTATGGTAGTATATTTTAGACGGCTCAAATGAAAGATGCTCGCTCCCATCAGTTTCCGTTCTTTTGAACCAATTTCTTGTCCAAAATACGCAAATGCAGCTTGCTATACTGCAACAACTTTTCATTTTGATGACGAAGAAGATCTTCAAGAAGATTTAAGGAAAGTTTTATGTTTCAGAGAATTATTCAAAAAATAATTGCAAACTTATGCCTTTCTGGTAATACTTTGCTGCCATATTTGTTTGTGAGACAATTTCATGGTGCTGAAATTTATATCGTTGAAAATTTTCAAAATATTAGTTTTTGAGTTCTTAGTTCGAAAAACAAATTCCAATTTATATTCCCACCAAACTTTCATATTTCGGCTTTAAGTACTCTCAAGTATTTTCACTTGTTTTCGTTTTATTGAAAGCGCATGTAATTTGTTTCAGCTGTGAAATAAGATTTTTAAAACTCTCAAAATCATCATTATATGCAGCAAAAGTTTTCAATCATTTCAGCCATACTCAAAAAATTCAATAAAACGAAAACAAAGTGAAAATACTTGAGAGTACTTTAAGCCGAAATATGAAAGTTTTGTGGGAATATAAATTTGAATTTTGGTTTTTCGAACTCAAGAACTCAAAAACTAATATTTTGAAGATTTCTACGATATAAATTTCAGCACCATAAAATTGTCTCACAAACAAATATGCAGCAAAAGTATTACCAGAAAGCATAAGTTTGCAATATATTTTTGAATAATTCTCTGAAACATAAAACTTTCCTTATAATCTTCTTGAAGATCTTCTTCGTCATCAAAATGAAAAGTTGTTGCAGTATAGCAAGCTGCATTTGCGTATTTTGGACAAGAAATTGGTTCAAAAGAATCGGAAACTGATGGGAGCGAGCATCTTTCATTTGAGCCGTCTAAAATACTACCATCTGGTCTTCTTGCATATTTACATGAATAACATTCTATATCATTTCCTTGATCGAATAAATCCTCGACCTCTTCAAATCCGTTATTGCAACCAGTTTCCTCGCAATATTCCTGGCAATCTTTCCACATGTAAGTGTTAAAATTTTCTTCAATGCATTTTTGTCCGCCAGGCGTTACTGGTCTAAGGCCACATTTACGCTGCATTGTCGCAACCTGCTCTCCCTTGGGATACCAGTCGACTAACAATTCTGTGATACACACATTGCCTTCAGCACAAGATGATAATAAATTTGGTGATGGATTGTTCCAGCAACTTTCGTCTGCTAGACCGATTGTATTTCCTAAATGATCTTTTTGAATTGTGCATTGATGACATTTGAGTGCATTTTGCTCGTTCGGTGCGTCATTGTTGCACATATTGTTATCGCAAGTGGTTTTGCAACTGGTATGAAGGTCACCATCAATCACGAAATCTTCGCAGTATTCTTCTCCTTCGTCTAGTTTAAATGTTGAGCAGCCTCGGTAAGATTCGTTAAGGTCTTCTAAGTCGGTCTTAAAAAAATAATAATTACAATTTTTTTTTTCAAAATGACAAAATTCAAAAAATTACTTAACTACAAAAGGTAATAAAAATTACAAAATTAAAAATAATAGAAAAATAACAGTAATCACAAAAAATAAACAAAAATCCACAAACACCTAAAACATTTACAAAATAACAAAAATTACTATTGATATGTACAAGAATTACTCCAGTCCCTGACTCCTAACGCGCATTCTGAGTTTTAAAAATCTGTCGCTTAATGGGGTATACAACTCTGATTTAATAAAGGCCTTTAGAGGCATTAAAAATGCTCCAAATTGATACGGGTGATAATTAAGTGTACTAAGAACCAAATCATCAAAAAAAAAA
This sequence comes from Oikopleura vanhoeffeni, assembly GCA_004367855.1. Lineage (NCBI taxonomy): Eukaryota > Metazoa > Chordata > Appendicularia > Copelata > Oikopleuridae > Oikopleura > Oikopleura vanhoeffeni. Next base: position 198,837 of record SCLH01000661.1, on the reverse strand, counting down.
ATTCGAAATTTCGCATTTTTTCGATTTTGTTTCTAAGTAATTTTTTTAAAAGATGAAGTTAAAAAATAACGTTTGCTCGAATTTGACCACTAAAACTTCAAATATCGACTTGACGTAAGCCAACTTTCTCATCAGTGTTTCACTGGCTTTCTTTTGAGCCTACTTTCGAAAATCGAAGCACTTTTTTTTTTTCGGAAATTTTTTTGGAAATTGACCAAAAAAACATATTCGAGTTCTAGCTCGAAATTGCAAAAAAGCGCTCGAGAGACTTTTTACAATTGTTCTAAGGAATACTTGATAAAAATTTGAGCCATTTTGCAAATATATCCTCGGAGGAGAATAGATTTTGAAGTCTGAATTGTGAAAAATCGTCGTTTATTTGGCGTTCTAGAATTGTTTAGTCGCCGGATCAAAAAAAGCCTTCGAGAAAAGATTGGCATACCCCGTTACGTGATCTGTGAAAAATTTGAGCTCAATTTGATATACCGTCTGGGAGGAGATAGATTTTGCATTTTTGAAGTGTCACCTTGTTACGATACTGTACCTATTGGTGTAATGGGTCAAAAATAATTTGTGATGTTCTTTTTCGCAAGATTAAGGATAGATCGTACAAAATAAGCATTTTCGGTTTTTCTCATGAACTGTTAGTTTTCAGTATATTTCACCGAGAAAATGTCAAATCAGAGTCGTATACCCCCTTAAGTAGCATTGGGGATTCAAGGCGCTTTAAAGAGTCGGAGCATTTTTTCTAGTGAAAACTAACTTTTTTATAGATTTTTCTTTTAGTTTTGTGATCAGCCGAAAATTTTCTTTCATATCTTTCTTAGTAAATTTATTTGCAGCGATTGCTTCAATGCTCAATGTTCAGTTGAGAATTTCCAAAAAATATTTTTTTCAGTTTGAAATATAAAGCTGAAATTAAAAAAAAATTCAAGAAATTTGAGTTAAATTAATTTAAGTTAATTTAAGAATGACAAAAATAGTAGATAATTAATTTTATCGAAATAAAATTCTTATTTTAGCTTGAAAAATAATGTGATAGCAGCCTGAAATGTTCGTTTTGGTACCACAATAATGTAGGAAACGCAAAACTTATTTTGTTAAATATCTTATAAATTATGTTTAAATTCTAGCTCGTAAAAAAATATAACTATCTAATCGAAAAATTATTTTAAAAAAATTATCAGCGATTGCTTTAACATAAAAATCAGTTTTGAAATTGCCTATCATTTGGCTTGATATCATAAACTTTTACGAATACAAGTTCAAGAAAAATTCCGAGTCAAACGACACGCCATTTCAAAAGCGGATTTTCGTTTTTAAGCAATTGCTGACGATTTTAACAAATTTTTTTTGATCAGATAATAATATTTTTCACGGACTATAATTTAAACAGATTTAAAAAAATGTTCAGCAAAAAAAGTTTAGCGGTTCCTACCTTATGCTTTACTTTCAGCAATTATTTGGTTTTCAATAAAATCAACTTGTGATAAAATTTCATTTCAGCAGGACGCCCTATTAAACTCGGTCTACTGTGATTTTCTAATATTTCAAAATTTACAATTTGAACTATCAATTTGAAAAAAATGGAATAAAAATTTACATAATGCGCTTTAACGAGACAAATTTCATCTGTCAAAATCTGTCGCTTTAAGAAGTCACAGGGGATAAACCGCGCTTTAAGGAGATTACTTTTAAGGAGTCATAGACTGTATATGAGTTAGATGCAGTCGCTTTGTTTCACATCAAAATACAGGTGATAAATATTAAAAGGGCACGTGACGATATCCAAAATATAGCGAGCGGCCAATTGCCGTTGCACCCAAATATAGATTTATGACGGACCAAACAGATACAACTGCATTTTGCCGTTGCAAACTATTTGATTTTGCAAAAATAACAAAATAAAATACTAAAAAATAGAAAGTCATTAAACATAAAAATTCCGAAAAATATATAATTTTAGTATAAATGCTTAATAAATTACCTTATGGAATGTACTTGCGCTATAACAAGCAGCATTGGCGTACATTGGACAATTTTGTGCTGGAACTACACCAGTGACATCCTCTTTCAGACATTGATCATTTGATCCCCCAAGAATATTTCCAAACTTATCCCTAGCATATTTACACGAAAAGCATTCTAGATCATTGCCCTGATCAAAAAGACTGGCAACGTAATCAATGCCATTGTTACATCCAGTAGTTTCACAGTAATCAACACAATCTTTCCACATGTAAGTGTTAAAATTTTCTTCAATGCAAGATTGACCTCCTGAAGTCAGGGATCATTATTTATTTAAATTTTGCTGGTCAAAGAGCGTCTGGGCTAAAAATTAAAATTTTTTCGTGTCATATTGACAGCTCCTTACTGTCCGAATGATATAAAAAAATAATATTTATTTGGAACGGTTTAGGATCACGGATATTTTTAAAATGTTTTAAATTTTAACTCGGTTTTCCGTATATAACTTTTAAAATTTTCAACAAATATTTTAGAGATTGTGAAAAACCTACTAAATATAATTTTTTTCAAAATCTAGTTAATTTCTGGTTCTTGCTTTCTGTCTCGTTTTAAGAAAAAAAATCTTAATGATCAATTTTTCTTGATACTGAATAAAGGAACCCGTTCGCAAGAAAAAACTTTTCACCTATATCGTGAAATTTAACCGCATGGGAATTTGTTTTCACCATTATGTTTTCCAAAAATGCCGATCCGTCCCTGGAGTTACTACTCTTGGCCCGCAGTATCGTTGCATTGTCACAGCTTGCTCTCCTTTGGGGTACCAATCTACTAATAGTTCAGTGATACAAACATTTCCTTCAGCACATGGTTGTAATAAGTTAGGGAATGGGTTTTGCCAGCAAGATTCATCAGCTACACCAATTGTATTGTTCAAATGATCTTTCTGAATCGTACATGTGTGACATTGGAATTTTGTCTCGGGAACAGATCCGGGTAAATCATGGCCTTCATTTTGGATGCACAGATAATTTTTTATTAAATACAGAAAACATACAGTTTATTAAAGATTCATTTGAAAAATGTATTTATTTGCGGTTTCGGTTATTTCATAATCACTTCATGGTTATGGAATAACCGAAACGTCAAATAAATACATTTTTCAAAATGAAGGTTCAATAAATTATTATATATTGAACAATCTCTACAAAAAACAAACAGTAGTGCTTTTTTTACTTGCGAAATGAGAATTGCTCGAAAGGAAATTCCCACTAATAGAAAATAGTTACAAGATGGATTTTATTTTAAAAGCCAAGCTATCACCGAGGTCGAGGGTTTAAAAATTAATCAGCCCAGTTACGATTTTTATTGGCGGGAATCGCTTGCACAGCCATTTGCATGAAGAAGTAAAAAAATACATACTGTAAATCAATGAAAAAATCGAAATAAATCGCGATTATCTAGAATACAAATTTTTATAAAAACACAGCCCTTCAAAAGGAACTCATTTCATGATTTTTTCAAATCCAGAAAACTTTTATTTGTTAATCTGAGCATCGTTCCTACGTTACAGTTTGCTCGATCACGGCAAGTTTGTTTTGCCAAAGCATACTCGATGCCTTCAGATAACGTTGCATTATGAAATTCTGTTTGGCCTCCAGTGTGAAAACTAGAACATCCTTTGTACACCTCTTCTCGTAAACCATTGTTGGCACCGGTATTGTGTGAGGCAGAACCTGTATAACAAGCACTACTTGCGTAAACTGGGCAAGATTGAATCATGTCGTCGGTTGGGGTGTCTGGGCAATTTTTATTTCCGTTTGTACTACCATCATCTTCTTCAATGTAATCACAAGTAAAGCAAGATTCTTGTTCGTGACCTCCATCAGCAAATTGTTCACCTACTGTCATTTTGTCATTGCAACCATTCAGTGTGCAGTCTTCGAAGCAATCTTTATACTAAATTGTATTTTGAAGTTTTAAATGCATGAAATTTAAAAGCAGCATTTTCAATGCTGAAAACCAATAGCATCCTTGATGAGATTTCGAAAGAGTTGGGATTAAATGCGAGCACTCTGATGTCACTTTAATATTCAGCATGAAAAAAATAAAAACAAAATTAAGTACTTCTTAATTTTATGAGATATGAATGTTTATTTTTGTTACAACGCAAATTTTTCAAAAATTCCACACTCACATAAATTTTTTAATCCAAGTGAAATATATAACCTCAATTATCTCAGACATACCATGATGCGGTCCGAAGATGCAGCGAGACATGTTGATGGATTTGGAGTTGAAGAACAAGCTCGTCGGATAGTAACTTGTTGATTACCCTTGGCAAACCAATCGACAAGCATTTCTGTGCTACAATAGTTGGATCCAAAGGGACAATCAATCAATGGCGTCAACCTTAAAAGTAAAATTATTTTGTAGCCATATTTTATGGGTACTTTTTTTATTTTTGTTTTCCCTTGATCCTCATACAAGTCCAAACTTCAAGATGTATTAATGTTCTCCGGCGAAAATTTTCGAAAAAAATATTTTATGAAATTCCGGCTGACTATTCGAATGATGCGAATTGCTACAATTTGATTTGGTGGTCGCCCAAATTTTAGCCAATTTTATTGGTTTTATTAAAAAATCAAGGTTTTTGATCAGCTGCAAGTATACCGCTTTGTTTGTATGTTTCAAATAGTCACTATCAGTTGGCCGGAAGCTCTTAATCAATATACTTTTAGCATTGATAAAAATGTTTGATTTTCAAATACGTTTTCAACCGATTTAAACGTTTTTAACTAATATTATTAGCCCCACTTTATAAATGTTTTTTTACTAACTCTGCATTTCCCAAGCAATTGCCGTCGCCAACACCATTTAAATTGCCGAAGGAATCAAATGATGCAGAACAAGAATGGCATTGAAGAGTTTTAACGACTCTTTCAGTATTACAACTGTCTTCTTCACAAGTAGATTTGCAATTTACATGATTTAGACCCGAGATTAATCTTGTTTCACACTGATTTTGTCGCTCAAGAACAAACGGAGTACAGCCTCTGTAATCATCCTCCATTTCGCCTCCTTTAAAAATATATTTTATTTTGCCTAATTTAAATAGAAACAGTATCTAATATACTATGAATAAGAAAAATCTCATTCGTAGGAAATCAGTCAAGGGAAATGTGAAAAAGGTAAAATATGAAGAGCTGACATTTTGTCAAAGTATGGTATCATCTCATAGAAAATTTAATTCAGTGCAGTATCAGCTAATTTTATAAGCGTTTAGAAATCATTTCAGTATAAATTTTGCATTCAAAATACGTTTTAGGTTCTGACTTTTTAGCATAACTTATTTTCTATTTAAAAAATTGATTCGCTAACAATAAATTTTGGTGATTTTTCGGAATTGATCCTGATCGAGAATCTCGTCAATATTTCTTTATGTACAAGGCTTTTTTCATCGTCAGGAAAAACGTCTTGTTAAGCGAAAAGGGGCTAAAAAAGTTTTTACTAGCTTCAGGTCTTGTCACCTATTTTGACACCGTGTCCAATACAAGACGATTTCACGACACGCTATTAAAAAAACTTGTCATTAAAAAAAAAATTTGATTCAAAATAATTAAAGTTTTCAGTGCATAAATTTCTATCTCGATTTTTTCTCACCTGCACCAGTTAAATCTTGGTGATACGATGCCGCCCAATAACAAGCTGCATTGGCATATAATGGACAAGAACTCTTTGGAATTTTGTTAGAGTTAGCCCCAGTAATTGCCTCGCCACAAACTGGGAGACCATTAACATTTCCATCTAATTCTTGATAATATTGACACTGATAACACTGAGAAACTTTACCGACGCTAAATTTTGCTCCAACTTTATCCAAACCGGTGTTGCAGCCATTTCCAAATACTGGATTAGCTGGATCGCAGGTTACGGCACAGTCTTTATATTGAATCAAATCCGATCCTCCAGAATAACACTGTTCCATAGCAGGAACGGTAGAACAACCTCGTTTTACTCTGTATTGGAAATTTCCTTTTGCAAACCAATCTACTTCCATTTCAGTACCACATAATGAATTTGGGGCACACTCCATGAGATACTCGGGACTTCCATCCCAGCATTGATCTTGCCCAATACCGACGGTTTGATTCCATTGATCGACAGTAACTGAGCAAACTTGACACATGACTCCAGCTGGTACTCCTGGAAAAAGTTATTAAAATGAATCATCTGATGATTTTGAATGATATATTGAAATATATATTTTCAAAAACGCGAATCACGTCCGAACTGACAAAAAGTGTCTTACTGCATGCATGAAGCCAAGTGAGCTAGTGCAATTATTTTGTCTATTACAATCGAATTAGCGAAAATAAAAAATGTTGCTTCGGAGAACAGGTACTGCCGGAAATTTCATATTGTTCTAAGGCAGCACTTATATTAGTTAAATAATTGATTTTTTTGCTGGATTCTGATTAGTGTGAATTTTGGCCAATCAGAATTAAGTAGCAAAATTGAAATTTGGCAGTGTTTTTCATCAAATAAGACTTCCAATAAACCTTTTTTTAATATAATTTTTTTGAAAAAACCATCTTTAACAAAAACAATGTGGACAACATACCTGGTCCTTCTGGATCAGTTGGTGGGAGGTGTTGAGTGTTGCAGTTTGTTCCCTGGCACGATGTTTTAGTAATAGAATACGCTTGTGCTCCGTTTTCACCGGGAAGACTAGCATTTACGGCTTCGAATCCGTTGATAAGAGTGAAGGTCGAGCATCCTTTGTAAATTTCATTGATAAGATTTCCAGGACTGTCCGGTTGGAGATTATGTGCTGCAGCACCAGTATAGCAACCTACACTAGCATAATTGGGACATTCTTTTACAAAAGAGTCCAAATTATTTACGCAATTTTTATTTCCATCAACTGTTCCATCATCATGCTCGATATATTTGCAGGTGATACATTTGTCTTGTTGATACGATCCTAAAAATTTATCTCCAACTTCTAAGCCATAATTACATCCGATTCCACTACATGACCTTAGGCAATCTTTGTATTTGATTCGATCTGTTCCGCCTTGAGAGCAATTTATTGGTGCCTCTGTTTTTGAACAACCTCGTCGAATTTGAGCAATTTGCTCTCCTTTGGGGAACCAATCAGTGATGATTTCATCCATGCAATAGTCTTCTTCAAATTGGCAGTCTACAAGTGAATAAGGATTTTCCCAACAGCTTCCATAAGGTTTTTCAAAAGTTTTTATTGTTGAAAATGAGCATGTCTGCACGGAAAATCATTAGAAATTTCATTAAGACTGAAGCTTTAAAAGTATGAAAATTTTTTTTCGAGTTAATTCGATATTCTGACGTTTTGCGCATAAAAAGTAAAAATTTAAAAACCTAGCTATCATCGCCTACACCCACTGGATTTCCGTCGGAATCACGAGTTCCACTACACGAATAACATTGTTTTTTAAGGGCATACTTGTTAGTATTACAGTTATTAGAGTCGCAGGTATCTTTACAATTATACGCAGCTACGCCACCAAAATCATTGTTTTGACAAAGTTGGTTGAAATTTTCCAGTACAAATGGAGAACATCCTCTATGATCATCTTCCATTTCAGCCTCGTCGACACCGACAGTATCTTTGTGGAAAGAAGCTGCTGAAAAGCAAGACGCATCAGCATACATTGGACATGATTGTTTTGGAATTTTATTCATATTAATCGAGTCAATTTCCTGGCCACAAGTTGGTAAACCATTAACTGTCCCATCTGGTGCTTGATAATATTGACACTGATATAGGATTTATACCTGAAGAACCAGGTGCCAAAGTATATCCGGTTCAGAATGAGTGTGTTCAAAATCCGGAGAGAGAAATAGCAATGAGGTGTAGAATTGGGATTTTAAGCGATGATTGAGTGTAGAGGCCACCTGTCGGCCAATCAGGGAAAGTTATTTCTCAGTTTAGTACATTATTAAGATTTTTGAACACACTCCCTCTGAACAGTATAAACGATATGAATATCCGATCACAGCCATGGAAGATTTTTATTGAAGTTCTTACGACTGTGGTTGCCCTAAATGGACTCATTTTTATGATTGAACAATCTTATCTAAGTAAGATCAAAATCTATAAAAATTCGGCAATTTAAACATAAAAACTTAAAAATTTCAGGAAAATTCGACCTTTTTTTAGATAATTTTTTTTGTTCTTTGAAATTCTGCCCTATATTTTTCGTTTTTGGTAAAACTCTTATTTAATACTAAAAAAATGCGCTGGTCAGAACCCTACACTGATAGCATTCGTTAACGTTTCCAGTGCTGTATTTTGAAGCAACTGCGTCCAAACCAGTGTTACAACCGGCTCCGTCAGTCATTGGATCGCAAGAATCTTGACAATCTTTGTAAGTAACACTTGCTGTTGAGCCACCTGCACATTGTTCTGGTGCTGGGGTAGAAGTACAGCCTCGTCTTATTCTAAAGGTCATGTACCCTTGAGCAAACCAATCGATTTCAAAGTCAGTTTGGCATAAAGAGTTTGGTGGACAATCCTGGTTTAAATTCAAGTTTTATTTCTTATTTGTGAAATTTCAACAAAAAAATATATTTTTAAATTATTTTTCAAATAAAAACATGTTCTTTTATTTAAGCTTTCATCAAAATGCAAATTAACTGATAATAAATATGAAACTTCAAAATACACATTCCTTAACATATAAATCTCTCTATTTTTAAACATATCAATTATGGGGTCTTCTGGAGATTTTTGTAGCGTTATAGTTTGGACGAGCAAGAAGAAAAAAAACTTCAAAATCACACCATTTTGTTATTTTTACAATTTCAAATGCAATTTGAAGACAAAACTCAATTATAAACATATATTTATATCCTTGAAAAAACAAGAAAAAACTAAGTATCATAACTCATGATTCATGAGTGATTGAAATCCTTCATTCTAATTATTTCAAATTTAAACCAATCAAAATTGAGAATAAACTTTAAAATTCAAGTTTATGAGACTAGTGCGAAATTTCATTAAGATGTTTAAACTGAAAGTTTTGAAGCATTAAAATTTGTAGACCTCGGACAGCGTACCTGATTATACATAGGATTTCCTCCCCAGCATTGATCTTGTCCAACACCGACGGTATTGTTATACTGGTCGACGATCACACTACAAACTTGGCAAACTGCTCCCGAAACTCCCGGTGGTGATCCTGGTTCAGATGGTGGAATATGAAGATTATTACAATTAGCTCCTCGACACGATGTTTTTGTGATAGAATAATCTGTTGGTTCTCCAGCTTCATTATTGATAGTATTGTTTGATGATAAAAATCCATTGTCAAGTTCAAAAGAAGAACATCCTTTATAAATTTCATCAATTTGATTGCCCAAAACATTATGAGACGCAGCTCCTGTATAACAAGCAGCACTGGCATAGGCTGGACAAGGTTGAGAAGTCAAATCTGGTGTCAAATCACAATTTAAGTTTCCTTCAACCAGTGTTCTTAAACGAGATCGGAATTTGTATACTATAGTAATAAATACAAATTTTCATGGAATATTCTGATCAAAGGCGTTGACCCGGACAACGCTACACATGAAGAAAAACTAAACTATTTTGAGGACATTTTAGCATCATTGAAAAAACCGAATACACAAAACCAGTAGAAAAATATTCGAAGCGGCGCTCATATATGCCTTAAAAAATCCTCACTTAACCGTCAAAAAGAACACAAAATTTTGAATGTCTTATATCTATGTTTTCTAAATGAACCAAAAATACTGCAAAACACTGCAATAACCTAACTTTGAATAAATCTGGCTTTAATTCTGAGGCCAGAATCTAGCCGTCAGATTTACCAAATTGCTTTTCGATTATTAATTTATTCTCACTTTTGAAAATGGAAAACCCGAAACGTCAATAAAAACTATTTTTTAATAGAAACATTATAAAATTAATTTATGTATAATTGTTATGCATGCCAGGCTAGAAAAGGGATGCATCTCAATTTTCATCCCTTCCCCTTGGCCTCTTCGAATTGCCGTTCCCTTCCATTCCCGGAGAAAGGATGAGGGGATGGATCCCTCCCCCTTTTCTTCCCTTCTCTTTTTCTAGCCTGATGCATGCATAAAACACTTTCCTGAAAACAAGCTTATCTCACAATTGCATTTGATGTCTAATCCTGAAATAATTTTTTCATAAGTAAAACGTAGGCTTAAAATCTTTAGAAATCAACCCCCATAATATTGGAATCAAATGCATAAATATTTTTCTTTGGAATCGCAGAAAAATCTCCATTTAACATAATTTTTTTCTTATAATTGATAAGAAAAAAATTCTACTATCATTTTTTGCCATTTGAATACTTTCAAGTATACTTAGTATACCATATTATTTTTGAGACGAATACTTTTTCCGAGAAATGTAAAGTTTCGCCTTAGGGGACAACCGCGGTCAGCCTAAGTATACTTGAGCCAATATATCAGCTTTTTGCTCACCAGGGTTAAATTCGATAAAAGATGCGGTTCATGAAATTATATTACCAAATTTTAAACCAAGGAAGTATTTGGTATCGAGATTATACAAAATGAGACTCGGGATCGGGATGAAATATAATCTCGTTTCAGAACACTGCCTTCAACTGTTCCGTCATCATGCTCAACATATTTGCAGCTATAGCAACTATCTTGGATATAAGCTCCTTTGAATTTATCGGCAACGTCAAGATTATTATTACAGGCGTTATCATTACAAGATAAAAGACAGTCTTTGTAAAGGATACTGGCAGTTCCGCCAGATGTACACTGAGCTGGTGCTGGGGTAGATGTACAACCTCGTTTTATTTGAGCGTATTGCTCACCTTTGGGGAACCAATCAGTTAAAAGTTCATCGGTACAGAATGAGTCTGGAGTAGAGGTATACTTTTTTTAAAGAGATCAATTATGCTTAAAATGACAAGATTCATTTAGTCGGTTATAAATTAAAAGTCCAGGCATTATTTTACAGACAAACAAATTTTTAATTGTTTTTTTGCTGTTTTATGGTCAAAACAAATTATTTATATAAAATATTGGAAAATTCGACAATAAAACTTTCTTTTTTCATTTTTGAAGTAAACAGAAGACTTTTTAAATTTTCACATTATTTCCCACATGACGCTTTAAGCCCTATTATTTATTTTTATTTTCCGCAAAATGTTTTTTGTAAATCCCAAGACTTCTATGTGCTTGATAAAATCATACAAGCCTGAAGTTTTATTGTTTTTTTTTTCTTCTGATGATCGACATCAAAATCTAATATCTTTTGGCTTAGATTTTGTCTGTCTGGCCACCGGAAGAAAAACGTGACAATTCAAAAAAACTCAGGCTGTACTTATTAGTGATAGTATCTTGAAATTTAATTAAAATTCGAAACTTGTTGAGAAATTTTGTTTTAATCAAAAATGTTAAATAATTTGATTCAAAAAAAGTAAACCCTCCTTGAGATGGACAATCGACTAGCATATTTGACCCAACATTTTCCCAACAATTACTATCGCCAACACCGACATCGTTTCCAGAGGAATCTCGGGTTGCAGTGCATGAATAGCATTGTTTTCTAATCTGATGAGCTCCAGTGTTACAGTTATCCTCTGTACAGGTGTCTTTGCAGTTTTCATGACTGATACCTATAAAAAATTTATGAAACTGTTTTTTATCCGACATATGCCAATATAAAAATAAAGATGTTCCTTTTTCAACATTTCAAACAAAGGCGCTAAGAAGGTGCTGCCAGCACCGTGCTGGTAGGTAAGTATTAATTTAAATTGACGCTTTCTTCTTTGAAGTTAGGTTTGTTTATTTGAAGTGAAAATTTTCTTGAAAATTATGCAGAAACATACCAAAATGGTCATTTGATTTTTTTTTCAATTTAAGATCCAAATATTTTTTTTGCTAAAAACAGACGGTTTACGATTATTGGCCTTCGGGCATTTCAAATTTTAAAACACCTGCACGCGTTTCTTAATTCAAACGTTTCAATTGGCGGGGAGTAAGTTTCAGCGATAAATGTAAATTTGGTCTCAAAAAAAGATATACTTTACCAAAATTTAAACAATCGTCAATTAAAATAAGCAATTTTGTCAAATTTGAAAAAAAAACAAATGATCATTTTTGTGAGTTTTTCCAAAAATTTCTGGGAAATCTTTACTTGAATTAGCAAGCGTTACTTCAAATGAAAAATTGTTACTTTGAATGAGTACTTGCTGAAAAAATGTTCACATACCACTGAAGTCAGCAGTTTCGCAAGTATTTGTGCGCTCCATTTCAAATGTCGAGCATCCTCTGTAATCATCTTCGAGAGTCTCACCACCTCCTGCATAATCTACATGAAACGATGCTGACCAATAACAGGCTGTGTCTGCATAAAGAGGGCATTTGATCGTATTTATTGAATTATCATTTCCGACACCAATTTCCTCACCACATTTTGGGAAACCATTAACGCTACCGTCTTGGAGTTGCATATATTGACATTGATAGCATTCATATACGCCACCAGTGCTGAATTTCACTGCAACTTCGTCTAAACCGTTATTGCACCCTGCGCCATCTTGTGTTGGGTCACATGATACAGAGCAATCTTTGTATTGAATCATTGTAGTTCCGCCGCCGTAACAAGCTTCTGGGGCCGGTGTTGATTTGCAGCCACGTTTAACTGTGTATTGAAAATTTCCCTTTGCATACCAATCAACTTCCATATCAGTCCAGCAGAAATCTCCGGGAGCGCATTCTTGGACAAAATCGTTGCTACCTCCCCAACATTGCTGCTGGACGATACCTGAAGATATAAAATTATACTGTTTAAAAATTACTCATGAAATTATTTTGAGCACTGAGATTGAAATATTCAAGAGAGCTAAGAATGAAATGGATCTCAAATTTGACCGGTCATTTTTTTTCTCATCTTGTTTAGTAGATAATCTCAATTTATATTCAGGTCACTCGGATCGCTTTGAAATAGCGCCAATAAAATTTTCCGTAGTCATTTTGTATCAAAAATATTACAAAACCATTTATCAATTCAATGTCACCAAAATAGCTTCAGAGCAAAACCAGTATTTAGTTAAGGGCATCTCGTGGTCATTATTGACCAACATTTCTGCTTAATTTTACTAGCCTTCATATCCCGTTCAGAGTGTAAAAACACTAAAATGGTAAGAATGTACTAGACTGGGAAATAAGCGTCCCTGATTGGCCGACAGGCGGTCTGTACAATCACTTGTAGCTTCAAATCCATATCCTACACCTCACGGACCTCTCCCTATTTCTCTCCAATTTTTGTATTTTTTCACTCTGAACAGGATATACATCAGTACTTTTGTTGGGTTTTTGAGACATAAATATATATTTTTTATTCTATCATAGATAGTTTTTTATTGACGTTTCAGCTTAACAGCCATTATCGGTGTGAAAGGGAATAAGTTTTTTTGCGAAAACGATGCGAAAAAGTGGGTCAGCAATCCAGCCTCAGAATTCGCGATAGATTATTTAACGCAGTCTGTACTAAGTTTAATTCATTCGAAAATTTAAATGGCTTCTACAGACAAATAAAAGGGTGTTCAATGGTAGTAAGCTTAGTCCAAGCTTAGAAAATATTTTTGTAATTTGTTTGAAACCAAAATCGTAGATGCTGAAATAGAAAATGGAAATATCAAACAATATTTTAGATATGTAGACGATATTTTCTGTTTAATTCGTAAAACCAAAAAAACACATTTTTGAAAAACTAAATAAATTTCAACAAGGACCTCAAATTCACCATGGAACCATGAAAACAATAAAACGTTTTTTTAGATACAACAGTTGTAAACACTAATGGTAAACTACATTTCGAAATGTATAGAAAGCCACAAGCTTCCGAAAATATTGTTAATTTAAACACGAGCAGTTATCCTAAAGGCCAAAAAATATCAACTCTTGTAGGTGAGTTATATCGTTGCAACCACACGACATCGACACCCGAGGCCCTTGATTTAGCCTTAATAAATACAAAAACATTTTCTTAAAAACCAATTTCCAGAGAAACTTATTAATCAAAAATAGAGATCTCAAATCTAAAAATTTCCACCTTCACAGTCAAAAGCTAGGCGAGCAGAGGAGTTAAAAATCCGGAAATAATAAGTCATAATAATACTCTCCCATTCACTTGTTTTTTGATGCTCATAATAGCTAGTAAATTAAAAAATTCTCAACCAATTTACACCTAATTTCAAATTAACCATCAGCTTCACTTCTATAAAACTCTCCAGCGTTATTGCACCTAGACTCAAAACACAAAAAAATATTATCAAAACAGTAACTTGATTTACGAATACAATTGTGACGACCCGTGTGAGGCCTCGTATGAAGGGAAACACAAGTATTCTTCACGAGCGTATTCTAGAACATAGACGCGACGAGTCAAGCGCCTTTACCAACATTATAAATCTGTGACCATTATGATAAAAAAGTTCGAGATAAGTACAAAGTAGATCCAGAATACCTACCTGTATGAACATTTTTGTGTATTGTATCATTCCAGACACATCTAAGAAAAAAACACTTTAGCAATCCAGCTTTAACTATCGCGAATTTTGAGGCGGATTTGCTGACCCACTTTTTCGCATCTTTCGCAAAAAACTTTTTCCCTTTCACACCGATAATGGCTGTTAAGCCGAAACGTCAATAAAAACTATCTATGATAGAATAAAAAATATACATCAGTACATAGGAAATGTAAAATTTGGTAAGAAAACGGGGCATCATAAGTGTTTAATAACATACAACTGTACATCACTTCGACAAAAAAAAGTTGGAAGTGTAAAGACTTCTTCCAAAATGAAAATTGTTACATACCGACGGTTTTGTTGTATTCATCAACGGTGACACTGCAAACTTGACAGTTTGGTCCGCTATTAGGATCTCCTGGATTTACTGGTGGTGAATGTTCTTCATTGCAATAAGCTCCTCGGCAAGTTGTTTTTGTCAAGGAAAATAGCGTAATCGTACCATCATCTCCCGGCAATGATGCGTTATTTCCTTCAAATCCACCTTCAATTTCAAAACTCGAGCAACCCTTGTAAATTTCATTAACTGGTGAGTCATAAAAGTCATGAACAGAGGCACCAGTGTAACAAGAAGCCGTGGCATATGCCGGACAATCCATTTTGAAACCGTCATTTACAGTTTCACAATTTTTGTTTCCTTTGACGAGGTTAACCATTTTCGTCGATAATTTTGTTCATCCTTTTTTTTCATCGACTATTCATAAGTCAAAAATGGTTTTCGTCGAATATACAGTACGGACCATTTTAGCCTGAGAAATGATTTATCCACGACATTCCCATTCTCGATGCTTATATGCTCTCAGTTGATTTCATAAAAAGTGGTCTGCCCAACTGTGGTGATAATTTGTAGTAGAAAAATATTAAAAATGGGTCAGACAAACTTGTGCCTAGTGTACACAAAAATGTTTTGTGTACTCAAAAATATAACTTTATCTGAAAAGTCTTGATATAAGGGTCAGGTATACTTGTATCTAGTGTATACGGTGCAAAACTATGCAAAATGATTTGTTCGGAAATATTTTTCTAAAATTTGTGCCTTTTGTATAATTGACGAAAAAAAAATTTTCGAGGTAAAAAATATTTTTGTCGATGAATAAAAATAGATGAAAATGGTATACCTCCCTTCAACTAATCCGTCATCATGCTCAACGTACTTGCAGCTGTAGCAAGATGTTTCTCGGTATTCTCCAGCAAATTTGTCAGCTACATCTAAGTTATCATTACAAGCATTATCGGCACACGATAGTTCGCAATCTTTAAATCTGAGGTTTCCAGTTGCAGCAAAGACACATTCGGGTTTAGCAGCAATAACTGAGCATCCTCTTCGGATGCTTGTAATCTAAAAAGTTTTTTGAATTTTTTTATTGGTTCGTTTACTAAAAGTTTGGCATAATGACTTGTTAGTAAACCTTTCAATACTTAATCAAAGTAAGCCGCAACTACTACATAATATCTATGTTTCGAAGTTTTATTTCAGTTTGATTTTTAAAGAATTGGCATACAATAATTTTTTAATGGAGTTGTAGGTGTTTATAACTATACTTATCAGGGGTACCTGATTGCGCGGTCACTTTTTGTGCTGGCGGATAAACCATCTTATACGATCCACACTTTCTTTAATCGCAAAAAGAGAGATTTTTGCGTTGCTTGTACATTCATTCAAAATAAATTCTAATAGATTACAATAGAGAAAACCCACACGAACTCTGGTTTAGTTCAGAAGCTCCAAAAATGATAATTTATATATAATATCGTTGTTCAGACCTTTTCCAATATCAATCAGTTTGATAAAAAATGAGATTTTGTTTATTACCTGTTCTCCTTTTGGTAACCAATCGATGATGATTTCATCCATGCAATAATCTTGATCGAAATCACAGTCTTGTAATTGTAAAGAACTGAGGTTTTCCCAACATCTATCGTCCCCAATTCCAATGGATTTATCTTGAGAATCACGTGTTCCTTGACAAGTATAGCATTGGTTTCGCTTTTGGATTTTTTCTGTGTTACAGTCACTTGTATCGCATGTTTCTCGGCAATTCAAGTGATCGAGTCCGGATAATGAAGTTGTTTCACAGTAAACGTCTCTTTCTTCGACAAATGGCGAGCACCTGGAAATAATTTTGATACTGTTTATTATATTTGAACTTGCAATATAGAAAGCTTGGGAAACATTTATCATTTCATTACTTTTTGCTACGAATTTATATTTCAGGAACATTTTAAAATAATCAATTTTGAATTAGTCTGAATTATAGTCAATAATTTGAAAATGGAATTTTAGATATGTCATTCAATTTCTAATATTTTATTTCAAACTTTCCTGGACTTTTTTAATTGTCATCAAATAATTTCAGTAGAAGAACTAAACTATTTCTTTGAAATGTTTTTTTTAAATTCAATCCATTTCTTTTTCAAGAAAAAATAATTTTAAATTGAATTTACATTTTTTATTGAAATTCCTTTTGTGAATTTATTTTCAATGAAAAAATGTGTTATAAATAAACGAGATTGTGGCAACTGGCTAGGAATTTTATTGTGAGTCCGATCGACCTAAGCCAAATCGGTGAAAAAACACATTTCTGTTAATTTTTTCAATAATGAAAAAAAGCTTTCAAAGTGTTTGCAAAATCACAGAAAATTTCAAAATAACCCGTCTTAAGTTATAATTTTACATACCCTCTATAATCTTCCTCAAATTCATTAGTGATTTCTGCGGAATAATCTTGATGAAATGAAGCTGCATGGAAACATGATACAGAAGCATAAGCAGGGCAAGACATACTTTCTATTCCTCCTGATCCGGTGATAACGTCTCGGCAGGCTACTTGGCCATTAACAGTACCATCCAACGCTTCAGTTATATTACAAACATAGCAGCTATCAACTTTTTGATCTGGGTCTTCAAATTTTGCAGAAATTGCATCTAAGCCCGAATTGCAGTTATTTCCTTGAATATGTGGGTCACAATCGATCTGACAATCTTTATATTGCATAAGTCCAGTTGCACCTGATAAACATTGTGCGTAGCTTGGATTTTTAGTACAACTTCTTCGAACTCTATAAGCATGCGAACCTTTCGTGGAGGTATATCATTTTTATCGATAATTTTTCACAGCTCTTTTTTCATCGACAATTTAAAATATTAAGAAAAACTCATTTTTTCATTCATTTTTTTAATTGACTTTTTTGTCGATAAATGAAATTGGACAAATTTCCAAAAAAATAATTGTCCAACAAACCGTTTTGTATAGTTTTGTACCGTAATTCTAACCTTTTTCAAACATATTGTGGTGTATACAACAAACACAGATATTAGTGTGTACACTCATTTTTGTGTACACACGGATTTGCCTTACCCGAATTTCAAATTTTTAAATAATAAAACAAAAATGTGTAAAAAAATTTATCACCCCGTCGAGAACCACTCTAAAAAATTATCGAGAAAAAATGTCACATCTTGAAAATTTCAACCTATTTCCCTCAAATAATCCGAAAATTTCGAAAAATATCGTTTTGTTATTTTTGATGTTTAGAGTACATACGATCGATTCGGTGCATTTTTATAATATATTACAGGCTAAAAAATCAAAGTCCTACACCTCATTAAATAGTCGACGAAAAAAATTATCCACGAAAAAATTATCTATGAAAATGGTATACCTTCCTTTTGGAAACCAATCAATTTCCATATTTACCATACATCGGTCCAAAGCACCGGGACAAATTTGTACGAGAGCGTCATCCCCATCGAGACATCTTGAATCGCCAGTACCAATAGTATTATTTAACTGATCAAACGAAGCATCACAGACTTGACATGCTGACCAAATACCATCTAGTGGCAAATCTGGTTTTTGATGCTCATCAGTATTACAATTTGTGTATCCCTTGCAGAATTCTTTGCAGACTCCAACACTGACAACCTCACCGGATTCGTCTGGAATAAGTCTTTTGTAGGGTAGGAAATGCAAAAAAAATTGCGAAGATTTGCGAAGGTTTTTGCGTACAATACTAATCGGGGAAGCTGTTTTGAGCGATGAAAGAAAGTTCGTTTTTTGTATTAAATAACTTAAACGTACGCACCACTCAAAACAGCTTCCACGATGAGTATAGTAGGTTTCACTTATCCGCCGGACCCCGCTGTATTTTAGAAGTAGATTTTGACCAAAAGTAACCTTTATTAAAATTTGTTCGTATTTATTTACAGCCGAGTTTGGGTGTCAGGTACATTCATATCCACTATGTGATATGCGTAGGCGGATCGGAGCGACCGTCTTTAGCTCGGCTGTATAAAAATAATAATCAGAAAATATTTTTTTCATATCAAAAGTTTCGAAATTTATAGCTGCGTATAATAACTTTCAGTTGAACGTCGTTAGCTT
>SCLH01000661.1:162708-179876 GCA_004367855.1 Oikopleura vanhoeffeni | reverse complement strand
TTCAAAAAGCGTAGCACCCCAACTTAGCTGTATGAACTTGCGAGGTAATACTTGATACTTCTGAAAGAAAAAAAACTAAAACAAAGCAAGTTTAGGATTGCATTTCTACCCTAGTCTATTGGTACACTCAGTTTCTTGGCTACTTGTTCTATCGAATGTGGAGCATCCTCTGTAGACATCTTCGCGGGCAAAGCCATCCACAAAATGGATATTTGAACCAACATAACAACCAGAATTGGCGTAAAGTGGACATGTGGCGGTGGTTTCTGGAGCATCTTTACAATCTTTGTTGCCTTTAAAATAAAGTTATATAATGTTTTTTTATAGGC
This sequence comes from Oikopleura vanhoeffeni, assembly GCA_004367855.1. Classification (NCBI taxonomy): domain Eukaryota; kingdom Metazoa; phylum Chordata; class Appendicularia; order Copelata; family Oikopleuridae; genus Oikopleura; species Oikopleura vanhoeffeni. Next base: position 179,547 of record SCLH01000661.1, on the reverse strand, counting down.
GATACTTTCTGTAAATCAGCATCAAATAGTTTCTTAACCATTGGAGGCACATGGCCTTTTGAAAGACTCAAGCCACTTTGAATCATCAAAAAATGGGGTCGATAGTAAAATGGATAAATTGAAGATTTTGAACTTAAAATAACCCGAAGAAAAAGTTCTAGAAATCAAAATTTGACTAAATTCAAGCTAAATGGTTAGCAATTCAATAATCATACGTAGAATCTAAAATTATTTTTTTTGCGCCAAATGATAATTTCAAAAATGCAATGACATAATGAAAAAAACCGTTTTGGTACATTTTTGAAATGTTTTGCAAATTGATATTTTGATTCCTTCATGCAAGGAAATAATTTTAAGTTTGTTTGAGAGAATTCAATCTAAATAAGGTGATTCGGCAAAAAATTGGAATTTTATGCTATAGAACTCTTGTTCTTGCCGGTTAAAGTTCAAAATCTCAAATTTATCCACTTTACGTTTTATCCATTTTACTATCCACCCCCAAAAATGGTGCAAAAAATGTTCGCAGACAGTTTTCTTTCGGATACATTTTAAAAATCGGTAATTCAAATAAAAAAACTATTCTAATTTTTTTTTCGCTAATAGGTTCAAATTTTATGGCGAGTTGATTGAAAGGCTATTTTTCGTCTGAGTCTAACTTCTGATAAAATAATTTTTGACTTGAAAATGGAATAAAAAGTTGAAATAAGCCAGTTTTTAGAAAGTCTTTTGAGTCAATTTCGCAAAAAAATACATTCCAGGAAGTTCTGGGGCAAATTTTTTTTTTATAAGTGAAATTTAAAAATATCTTATTTCGACATTAGTATGAAAAAAGATATGTTTTGAAAACATATTTAATTTGTCAAAAATCATGCCAGAGTGGTCAAACAATTATTTCAAAATTTAATTAATGGCCCAGATTTCAAAATGATACATCTCCAAATTTTCAGGCTATTTTGTTTTTGATAGCAAACGATTCCGAATCGGAATTTCCGATCGATGAATTAAAAAAATACCTTGAATATTTCCATTATTATCTTCATGATAATTACAAACCGCACAGCTGTCTTGGGGCGTATCAGAAGCAAAAAGAGCGGCAACTTCATCAATGCCAACATTACAGTCCGACGTTTCACAAACTACCGAGCAATCTTTGTACTCAAATCCAGCCTCTACAATATTTTGATAAAGACATGGATCCTGAATTGGCTGCTAATAGGGTGGCGAAGGAATTTCCAACAAAAAAAAGTTCCGATGTTGGGCAATACATTAACAAAACAATCGTAAAAATATTCTCATTCTTTATTCATGCTTTAATTAGTTTTTTGATGGTTTTACAAAAACAATTCAGTGTGCATAGCTCCTTAGCGCCATTTTGTTTAGAAACATTTCACTGACACTGTATAAAAAATTGTATGGTAAAGATCTTCATTAGTCATTAGAGTTCTTAAAATTGTTGTAACATTTTTTATGCTCTGATGAGTATTGCATCAAATTTTCAAGAAAATCGCTATAAGGCAAGACTGACTTTTTACAATCTAAAAAATCTTTGGCCACCCTAGCTGGTATTCCACCGGTTTACATCCTCGTCTGACTGTGGCTTGTTGTAAGCCCCTTGGTAGCCAATCAACTTCGAGCTCTGTTACACAGACGTCGTCCTCATTTTCACAAACTTCTGAATATCCGGCCTGGGGGCGTCCACCCATTAACTCGAAACAGTTTCCGTCTGTCACGCCAACGGTCGAATTGTCCGAATATCGAGTCCCGGTACAGGTATTACATGTTTTTCGCTTTCCAAGGGGTCTTTATTTTCATTATTTTGAAAATTGAATATTTCTTGCAATCAATTTTGGTACAATTCGAAATAAAATATTTTTATTTTAGAATTTTTTCGGCATATCCTTTTCCCAACCTAAGTCCATCTTAGAAAGGCTTACTTTCTCTATAGCGCGTGTTCGAATCCCACTAATGTTGTCTTAGTGATTGCTTGAGTGATTACACAGTGATCAATTTTGGCGGTCCCAATATCAAGCCCCCTTGCCTATAATCATACTGAATAGAATCACTTAGACAACATTAGTGGGATTTGAACACGAGCTATAGCCTATAGCCCCTTATTGCCCTATCGTAAAGATTTAATCCTTCAAAACCACGGGGGGGGGAACAACGCGGTTTACAAAAACTACTCAGCCGATAAGGTTCTTAGAAAGCTAAAACTGTGCACAAATATCTAGTGAATAACACAAAATAAAAATTGGTCCAAATCAGACAATTGTTTCTATTTTTTCTCAGACCTTTGTTTCTATTTTTAAACAAAAAATAATATTTAAACAATTTCAGTAATCTTAGAAAAAATTGATCATCTTAAAAAAATTGGTCAGATTAAAACCAATTTTAAATTTTTATATTGATTAAATAATTGTGCTCAGTTTGAGCTATCTTAGAACTAAATCGGATAACTCGTTTTCAAACGACGCGTCTTTTCTCAACCCCGAATTTTTGATTTACAGGGCAATAAGGGGATAGAGATAGTAAGCATTTTTAAGATTGACTTAGGTTGGGAAAAGGATATATCAAAAATTCTTTGAAAGGGGGGTATACTCGCAAAAATAAGCTCTCAAACTGAAAAATTGAACGATGAAAGTTAATTTTTGGTACTTTGATTAAAGAACTAAATCGCTTTAGCGCGTTTTATAGATAAATGTTAAAGTTGCCTTATAAAAAATAAATAGAATTTTGTGCTGATTTTGATGATACTATTTAAATTACCAATAACCTCCCGCTCGGAAATGTTTTTTTACAAGGCACTGTTAATGAAGTACTAAGTCGAAGATGAAAAATTTGCAACCATAATTTTGAAGAAAAATAACGTGAAACAAGATTATATGCATTTGGTATTATTTCTAAAACATTTGAGTTAGTGAAATTTACGCGTTTTGTTAAAATCCCAGAAAACATGCAGTTTTGCGTTATTTTTTTCTTGAAAAAGAAGTCTAAAATTTAAAAGCGTGTTCTTAGTTCAGATGCTGAACTTGCAGCATTAATTATGCTATATCAGAATCCAGTGATGTAAAAATTATTTTTAATAAAATTAAAAAAACGCGAAAATTTTGAATTCGGTATCGGCTTGAAAAATTTCATCACCATTTCCTTCCAAGAAACAGNTTTTTTTTACCGTCTAAGATATCAAATCAAGCCATTTTTAGTAACTTTGTAAAGACCTCAACCTTTATCAATTCATTTGTATTACAGTTTTCATCATTGCAAGTGTATTTACACTCTGAAAATTGACCATTTGGAGTCTGGCCTGATTGGCAGTCAGTACCAGCAGTGGTACCGAATACAAATGTGGAACAACCTCTGTGATCTTGGACAAAACTTTGTTTATCACCGTTGACAACCTCGTCATCCCATGCAGCGGCGGTGAAACACGCGGCATTTGCATATTTTGGACAAGCAGCCGTTGGAATACTTTTATTAGGGTAACCTTTTAGCTTAATTTTAGAATTAATTTTTAAAATTAGAAAACCCATTGGAAATTATATTAATCAAAAAATCTTGGAGTTCAATATATTTAAAAGTCATCTGTAAAAAAAGTTGAGATTTATGAAAAGTATCGAAGATTTCAAGGACAAATTAAAATTACTAAAAAGATTCTAGATTAGAGTAAGAATGGCCATTTTTTTAGTTATGTTCAAATTGTAGTCCTTCAAAAAATATTATGTACAGTACAAAAAAAATTTCAAAAATTGTCAGCTACTGCTTAAAAATGAGAAATCGTTTTTGAAATTGCCTATGTTTCAAATTAACACATGAAATTTTTAATTCAACAAAGATTTCAAGCTTAACAAAGGCAATTAAAAAAAAGATCACTTTTGAGCGATAGCTGACAATTTTTTAAAAACATTTTTGTACTGAACTTTATATTTTTCCAGGGCTACAATTTAAATATATCTGAAAAAATGTTAAGAAATTTTTTTGCCGTTTCTGCTAGATCGTGATAGGGCATGCAAACTGTTTCAATGTATTATCTTTCCGAAGTCGATTCTTCATAAAAATGCTAATATTGAAAAATGTAAATAAGTTTTTATCGGAAAATATTAAAATTTAAAATACAATTTCGAAATACAATTTTTTTGTGATTTCAGAGCGCAAAAAATCAAAGACAATAAATTTGAGAACCAAAGTATTGTGCGCTACAATTAAGAATTTCACAAGAAATGCATAAAAGATGCAATATCTATTTAAAACTGGGTAAAAAGCAAAATTGGGTTCATAAAAGTGAACTCTCGGCCAAAGATCAGGATTTTACTGGAATAGACATGAATGTTGTTCTATGATTGACGGATTATTTTGTTTGTCTCAATAAACTGAGCTAAATAATATATTTTGTTTTCTCATGATAAAAAAGAAAGTTAAAGAGGAGACTATTCCTGCTACTGCCAGTGATACATGCTTCGTTACCATTAACAATTCCATTCGAATTACTATATGAACATATATGACAACTAATTGGAAGTTTTGGATTTTCAGGATCATTTCTTTCATCAAATAAGTCCATAATCTCATCGTACAGCTCAAAACCGTTACAATTATCAGCAGGACCGCCTATAGCAGTGTTCTGAAACGGAATCGGGATATTATTTTTTGAAGTGAAATTTTAAAATCTTTGATTTAAAATTTCATGAAAAAAATATTTTATTATAAAAATTTATTTAAGAACTCAAAAATTTTCTACAGTGTCACTTGATAATCATATCTACCTATAGAATAATAGAAGAATCTGCTCTTTTTGAAGACCGTGCTCTTTTTGTTATTAAACAATTGGCTCTTGAGATATACAGCGGTTGAAAATAGTTAATTTAATAAACAATGAATTATTCGGGATCCCGGGTCGGGATTTTGAAATATCGACTCGGGATCGGGATGGAACTGAGATTGAAAACTCATCCCGTTTCAGAACACAAGCCTTCAGGATCACAGGAACCTCTGCAATCTTTAAACAACTGCATAGGGGTAGGGAAAATTTCATAATTTCCAGAGCAACCATAATCATCTCCCGGAGAGCCACAGCCGCGGCGGGTGATCACATTTTGTGACCCATCTAGAAACCAATCAACTTCGACGTCAACGACACAAACATCGTCGTCATTTAGGCATTCTTGAGAATAACTGATGTCGATTGTGGCGTCATCAAAGCAACCTTGATCACTTATTCCCTGTGCAACCATATTGTGGTCGTATGTGGATTGACATGTATAACAGCTGGGTTTTTGTGCCCTTTTAGGGTTTCAACAAAATAAAAAATGAATACGATTCACCGTGAAATTTCGGGGCACAAGCAAAAACGAAGGTTAAAGTTTGGTGATTGAAATGAAAAAATAACATGTTTCTTATCAAATTAAGAACAAACTAGCGCAATTTTTTTTTTCGCCATTTCAATTTATAGTTAATTTAATTTATTTCTTCGCCATTTTGAATATCCTTTTAACACCTTTTGTGAAATCTGAGAGATGTGGGTTGAAAAGCGGCCAGGGAGCCAATCCTAACACTCCTAAGCCCCTCCTAGCCACTCATGAGGCCGCATTTCAGCTCCCATCTCTTAGATTTAACAAAAGGTGTTAAAGGGATATAGGCTATATCATATAGCTGAAATTTAACTCAAAATAACTTTTTTCCGATCATTGAAATATTCACGCTGTCAGGAAACCTTTAAAATAACAAATTTCTTCCGTATAAAAATATATTCAAATTTATTTATTTCCAAAAAATCTTGAAAGTACTGATAAAAAATACAGTTATTTTCGAATTTTTTTTTGATTTGACTATGGAATCTGAAATTTCACAACTTTTCAACTGTTCCATGTTGTCAAATTTGATGTTTACTAACAAATTAACAATAATTAATCTACATGTGAAAAAATTTTACGTCGCGAAAAAATTCTGGAAATATTTTCATAACATAAAACAACCGTTTAAATGTTGTATATTTGTTTTTACTTGTACTGTACTGTACAATAAGCTTTTTTCTTATTGATAGATTTTACGCGCTTACTCATTTTTCATAAAAAATACGAGTAACAAATTTACTTTAATTTGTGCATCTCACTGTAATCTCAAAAGTTAATTTATAACATCAAAATAATTTTAATAAATTACTCAAATTTTGCCATTTAACTGCCACAATACTCTACTTTTGAAAACCTTCCTGACAGCCGCTATCAGCACGCCAAGTTTTGGCAAAAGCATGTTGTTGGCCGTTTTCTTTTCAGAATTTCTGTAAAATTTTAACTAATTCTGCTAATTTCAACTAATTCACCTCACAATGAAAATGACGGCAGATATTTCGGAACGGTTTGTTAAATACCAAAAGAAAATTTTGCATGTAAATTTCAAGATTAATAAGGTCAAACTTCAAGGCTCTTGCAACCTCTCTGTTTCTTGATTTTGTTTGGAATTACGTTTTTATTTTTTTTATTGTTTCCTCCATGATATTTCGCACCAACGCAATTTGGGGAAAGGTCGAGCAATGACATCCTTCCGGCTCTATGATCAGATAAATTCTCACGGAATGATATCGACTAATAATTACGGATAATACGGATCATAATTACGCTTCTACAAATAACTTATAATTCTAAATTACCTTCCAAATTTAAATTTAATTCTGAATTGAAAGGATTATCTCTGGACAGGGTTATGGGTAATTTTCATAATCAAAATTCATGTGAGAACACTATATTTTACCTGTGCGGGTACAAGAAATGCGTTTTCGGGCACGGACCCTGCATTTTGACGACTTTTTTGGATTGAGAATGAAAATTGTAGTATTATACTAGTATTTTACGTGCGTGAGTTTTCTGGATTATTCTAATTTTATCGAGTATCGAGAAGACAACTAAAATTTAACCGTTTTGACTGTCTACCCGCCATTCGAATAAAATGGAAGAATCTAGAAAACTCAAGCTGTATATTTTTATTCTTCTAACGGGTAAGCAAACGGGGTATCTGTAAAAATATTTAACTCGTAGACTCGATTTCCGGCAAGTAGTGACACTCACCATTAAATCGCATTTACGACGCTTAAACATTAATGACAAGACCAGTTATAAAGTTAATCGATAAACTTAAGGACAAAATGACGTTTGTGCGTTTTTTTTATTGAAAATTTTTACTGTATTACAGTACTTATTTTTTGCAAAAATTTTTCAAATGACCAAACAAAACGTTTCATCTGATCAAAAAAAAAATTCTCTAACGACTTTTTTTCCATTACACCCAATGCCCTAAAATGATCACGTGACCGTATATTCAAGAAATAAGGTTGGCCAAAATAGTACTGTTTTTTTTCAAAAATTGCTTAAAAACACTTTTGAAAAAAGTGAAAGTGGTCCTTAGAAGTTTTAAAGACCTTTTTACATTACACTCAAGTCCAAAACAATCACGTGACCTTCAAATTAAGAAATGAGGTTTTGGCCCAGTACCCAAATAGTACTCAAATTACGCCGAAAAGTTTTGAGGACTAATACACACCTAATTTAAGAGTTTTGAAACATAATAATATTTTCCAAACACGTCACGTGATCTTATTTTTAAAGAAATAAGGATTTATTTATGACATATTTTAACTTTATTTTTGGATTATTTCGTCACGGTGATTTTATTCAGACTTTCCTGTAATGAGAAAAAGTCTTAAAAACGTTTGAAGTTGACCCTGGAATTTTGACGTAATTGAGTACTTTTTCAAATTACTGTATATTGGTACCAATATTTTTTTTCAAAAGTACTCAAATCATGCGAAAGACCCCTTAAAAGAATCGTAACGAATTTCTAAGACTCTTAATGCATTACAGTATGGCCTCCAGTTTAAAAAGAGCATCCTCGAAGTTCATAGCTTTTCGAAAATGCTGATAACATAAAATGCGTAGGCGAGAAAGAAGGTGAGAAAAATGAATAATTACGAATGGGTTTTTTTTAATTTCAAGATTTCTGTTTGTATTTTTGTAAAATTGGCCCCGGTTAGAAATAGAGCACCTCTAGAAAGCCAAAACGCTTCCGAAAAATTAATTAGTTAGAATCAAAAAAGGTTTGGCAGCAGCGTAGGCGTGACTACGTCCTGGTTCTCAGAACAATATGATAATGAACATATAATTTCAGAGTCAATTTACTAAGATAATTTTGATGAAAACATATAATAATGTTAAATGGAACTAGAGAAACCTTTTGAAGTTAACTTAACAGTAGTTCAAAATAAATAAATAAACGTTTAAAATTCGTATGATTATTGCACTGTTGCCCCGTCACTGGGGTACATTTTCGCGAATTTTTTTTTTTCTCATCCCCATTAAATGCCTTTTTGTTCATCGGAATTTTTTTATTTTAATTTTATTGCAAATTGCTGAATATTTTTTAAGCTATTGAAAAATGTATGTTGATAATGAAACTTTGCTTATATGGCTCGATCTATAGAATGGTCACTAGTTGCCGGAAATCGAGTCTGGGTACAGATTCATTGTCTAAAGTCTACGAGTTAAAACCGATTTTCACTGCAACATCAATTACAAATGACCATTTAACCCGTAGGCATTTTCGTAGATTTTAATTGGTGAACCGAAAGTCACATACGACGCAAGATGTCCCATTTTTGGCCTCGTTTCCTTACGACGCTATATACTCCAGCCAATTAAAATGCTTTGAATTTTCCTCTTAAAAACAAGCCATTCTCGTGTCTCATCAAGTGATGAGTCATCACTAGTCAATCACAGCGCTAGCTTGACGAAAGTACCATAGCGTCGTAAGGGAACGAGAGTCTCGTTACGAGACCCAAAAATGCGAACATCCTGTTACAGGATTCCTGTACAACATTTTCGTTAATATTGAAGTTATTTTTCAAAATCGTAATATGGATTCATTCTTATTTTTCGTGGAGAATTGAAGAAAAACTTTGGCAAAAATTGGACTTAAAATGCAGGAAAATGAGAAAAAAATGTTTACTTGTTGAAAGAGCGTTCAAAAATATATAGCCGGCTTTGAAAAAGTTTACCTTATCTTTCAGAATGATTCACTCTTCATTTTTTTCTGTAGATTTCTAAAAAATAATTTTAATTTTAATTATTTCAATACAATTTTTCAAATGGAATCATGAAATTTTTATTTATTTTTTTGCCATTCTGAGATTGACAAGACTATTTTCAGTTAGAAATTTTAATTAAAAAGATAGAACCAATAATTTTTCATCATCTGAAGTTCAGATTGTGATTCACAATTTGTGAACCCAATTTCATTTCTGACACCTATGTGTCACACACATAATGTGTGACATAACTGATTTATGAAAAAACAGCTGCTTCGAACGTTTTTTCGGAAATATAAAGATAAGACTGTTGCAGGAGATATACATATATAGATAGCGTTAGCTCTACGAAAAACTTCATTTTATTCGAAATGATCATTAAAAGCTGTTTTGAACGGTTAATTCATTTTTATCAGACCCTTAATTATAACGTTTTATTTACAAATTACATATTCATACAATAATAAACAATATTTAAAGGGTCTAATTTGTTTAACCCCCTCACACCCAAAACCATTGAAATTCCCTCCACACCCAAAACGCCATTCGGGGACGCCACTTTGGGCGGTTATTGCGGAGATAATAAATGCGATAAANGCGTTGGCTTGACCAAGCCAAGGCCACACTTGCGAGGTCTGGTTCATCGGGCCAAGGAAAATTATTCTCTGAACGTAGTAAACTCAATGAGACAAAATATTTGAGATTTGTATGGCCACACTAATTGCCTACAGCGAGTACGTTTTATTTTAAGAGGTTGTAGGATTTCCCTGTTCATCTTGAAAATGGTATGAAAGATACTATTTTTTGTATCTTTCCTCAGACCCAGGAAATGTGGAATTTGGTCGAATATGAAACGATAACAGCTTTTTTATAAACGTTTTGCAAGGTTTCCTAATCTTTGGTTACCATCCAAATCAATTTTTCAATTGCTTTTTCCTCAGTAAAACACGTAAATTTCGCTTTCTATATTTTATTTGCTGAAGTGCTAACATTTTCATGACTTATTTGGAAATAATGTTTGCCACTATAAATTCTATTAATAAGAATCTTGGACCATAAAACATTCGGTGGTCACTGATGGCTTCTTCCAATCAGAAAACAGCATATTCCTTTTTCCCCAATCTAAGTCCATATAAAAAATGCTTACTATCTCTATAAGCGCGTGTTCGAATCTGCACTATGTAGTGGAGTCACTAATGTTGTCTTAGATGATTGTCTGAGTATGAGTTATAGGCAAGGGTGCTCGATATTAGGAGCCCAAGAGGACTTGTTGTGGCACAAAGTTGAATTCGGTGTGTAATCACTTAAGCATCACAAGACAATCACGAAGACAAATTCGTGGATTCGATAACAAGCGCTTTTTAGTAGCATTTTTAAGAGGACTAAGGTTGAGAAAGGATATAAAGTAATGAAATTATTTTCTTAAAAAATATATTTCCTACTTGAGTAAAAATAATGATTTCAGTCTTGAATTAACCGGGAGAATGGTGGATTTCAAATTCCAATCTGCTCGAGTACATTCGCGCAAAACCGTATTTTCATTCAAAAAAGTATGATTCCAGAGTATAAACAAGAACGAAGAAACAAAACGAGGACATATGTTGATAAAAGGTAAAGTTGGCATTCTCAATATTTTCAGCGGATGATTTCCAGAAAAAATAAATTTGACAAAATTGAACCAAATGAGGAGAAATTTTTCAAAATATTCGCAGAAAAGTTTCACCAAAAATCTCAAAAAAGTGTCATATGATTTTTCAAATAAGCTTTAAAAAATATGGTGGTCAACTATCGCGTCAAAGTGAAATAGCCAATATTGTGAAGAATTTTTTTCGTTTGAGTTGAAACAATAATGTAAAATATTTGGAACACAACAATAAGGCATTTTTTGATAATGTTTTCGAAACTTTTTTTCAAAAAATTCTCATAATTTGTCAATTTCGAAAGTTTAATTCGAACTCCATTTTTTTTTTAAAAAGCAATAATTTTGAAAATTCTGTAGTTACAAAAAGTTGCCTGGATTAAAAACATCATTTTGATGGTTTATTGAGAAGATATATATAAACCAGTAAAAAGTAATTATCAGAGGTTTCAGAAGGTCTGTAGCCATAAGGTCTGCGCCTTGCAGGAACCGGATCCGTATATGTCAACATGCAACCAGACCCTTAGAAGAAAATAAAGGATTTATTTACGAAATTTCTATCGTTATAAGTTATAACTTATAAGCCCATTTTCTTGTTTCATCTACCGTCTCAAACACATACTTTAATTTTTCGAAAATCAAAAATATAACTCATACAATACAAAATATTTTTGAATCTTCCAAGAAGTTCTTCCTGACCATGTTTGTGGAATTGAAAAGTCACATATCTGATTTAGTTCATTATTTTCATGAAAACAAACTTCAAGAAATCACAAAATTTCTTTCTGAGTCTTATTTAGCGAATGATAACCACTTAATGGTGTACTCCTCAACTTCAGTTGCAGTTCACTGTGAGCCAAGAAAGCTTCATCAACAAACTTCCAAAATGGCAATTGCTGTCCTAATTCAATCTGAAAAATTATCCAGGAGAGGATTGTTGCGTGTTCGTGGTACATAAAGATTTTTAACTTTTTATATAAAAAGTCAAAACCCTTGACCTCAACTTTTGTATGATCTATAATTTTGCCTATATACCATACTATTTCCAGTAAAAACCTTCAAATATTCCAGAATAATATAAAGATTTATAAAATTAGGTATTTTACGCCATCTAGACAAAATACGGACGATCAAGTCTTTGTCAAGCTGCTCGCAGAATCTAGCTGGAGCTTGATTAGCATGGTATCACCCGAGTAATCAAGCCTACAGCAGGCCGAAATAAACTGGATTTCTCTTTTTAGTGGCTTGACCAGATCTTTGATCAAATACATTTTCTTTGTATCCTCAAAAAGTACTTTTTTACCGATTTTTTTAAATGTACTTTTTTGTATAGAAAAATATGAATACAATGTTGTATCTAATGATAGAGATATTTCCACTTAGAGAAAGAATTCGAAAGCCTAAAGTTTGACTTATTTATTTAATAATTCTTTCAACACTCTGGAATAAAAGTTTTTGTTGATTAAAACTTTAATACTTCATTTTCAGCTTAATTGACGCAAAGATTAATTAAAATTGTTTGAATAAAAATTAAATGTTACAAATTAAGTCTGACCTTGATCTCAATAATTTTGAAAATAATTTTGTACTTCCTCAATTTCCAAATTCAGCGTAAATAAACCTTCAGATTCGAGTCAAAGACTATTGTGCATAATTTTTTTTCCGATTTTGTGCGGCGTTTTGCGCTAGGGTACGATCAGACGATTGAGATAAGCTTTTCTAAATTAGAGACTATATTTGAGTATGCCAGTGTTCTATTTAACTCCTTTTGTTATTCATACTGTGATTTGAACAAGTGTATGGTTTCCGATGAGGTACCGCTGAAACAAAACCTCTATTTTGTCTTGCATTGATCAGCACACAAAATTAAAATTATTAAAAATTATAGCCTCCCAAATTTAAAGTCTAATCCTTGAAATCTTGCGTCATTAAAAATAATGAATATTTCGTATCGCATTTATTATCTCCGCAATAACCGCCCTTAATTTTTTTCAAAAATTTAATTATCTTTGGTCAATATAAGCTGAAAAATGAAGTTAAAGTTTTAACCAACAAAAAACTTTTATTCCAGAGTGATATGAAAATTATTAATAAATAAGTCAAACTTTAGCTCTCTGAATCTTTTCTCTAAGTGGAAATATCTCTATCCATTAGCATACAACATTGTAATTCATATTTTTCTGTACCAAAAAAGTACATTTCAAAAATCGGTAAAAAAGTATTTTTGAGGATAAAAATAAATGTATTTGATCNAGATGTCAAGCCACTAAAAAGAGGACAACTCAGTTTTTCGGCCTGCTGTAGGCTTGATTACTCGGCGTGATACCATGCTAATCAAGCTCCAGCTAGATTTTGCAGCAGCTTGACAAGACTTTGATCGTCGTATTTTGTCTAGATGGCGTAAAATACAATTTTTATAAATCTATAATATCTGAATATTTTGAAGGTTTATTACTGAAACTAGGTATGGTTATATATGGCAAAATTTAGATCATACAAAGTGAGCTCAAGGGTTTGACTTTTTATATAAAAAAGTTAAAAATCTTATGTACCAGAAAGAAATTTCCGGATAATTTTTCAGATTGAATTAGGACTGCAAATTGCCTTTTGGAAGTGTGTATGATGAAGCTTTCTTGGCTCACAAGTGACTGCAACTGAAAGTTGAGGAAGTACACCATTAAGGTGGTTATCATCGCTAAATAAGACTCAAAAAGAAAATTTTGTGAATTTCTTGAAATGGTGTTTTCATGAAAATATGAACTAAAATCAGATATGCTGACTTTTCACTTCGAAACATGGTCAGGAAAGAACTTTTTGAAGATTTCAAAAATATTTTGTATTGTATGAGTTAATATTTTTTGATTTTCGAAAACTTAAAGTACATGTGTTTGAGACGGTAGATGAAAACAAGAAAATGGGTTATAAGTTATAACTTATAACATAAATCGTAAATAAATCCTTTATATTTCTTCTTAAGGGCCTCGGTGCATGTTGAGATATACGGATATCCGCGGATATGGGCTCTTGATGAAATTACTTTTTACTGGGTTTATATATTCTTCTCAATAAACCATCAAAATGATGTTTTATAATCCAGGCAACTTTTGTAACTACAGAATTTTCAAATTATTGCTTTTAAAAAAAAATTGAGTTCGAATTAAACTTTCCGAATTTGACAAATTTATTGAGAATTTTTTGAAAAAAGTTTGCGAAAACATTATTCAAAAAAATGCCTTATTTTGTGTTCCAAATATTTTTACATTATTGGTTTCATCAAACGAAAAAAAATTCTCCTAACAATGGCTATTTCACTTTACGCGATAGTGACCACCATATTTTTTAAATTTATTTGAAAAATCATATGACACTTTTTTGAGATTTTTGGTCGAAACTTTTCTGCGAATATTTTGAAATTTCTCCTCATTTGGTTCAATTTTCAAATTTATTTTTTTCTGGAATCATCAGCTGAAAATATTGAGAATCCAACTTTACCTTTTATGCAACATATGTCTCGTTTTGTTTCTTCGTTCTTGTTATACTCTGGAATCATACTTTTTTGAATGAAAATACGGTTTGCGCGAAATGTACTCGAGCAGATTGAATTTGAAATCCACCATTCTCCCCGGTTAATTCAAGACTGAAATCATTATTTTACTCAAGTAGGAAATATATTTTTAAGAAATAATTTCAATACTTTATATCCTTTTCCCAACCTTAGTCCATCTTAAAAATGCTTACTAAAGCGCTTGTTCGAATCCCACTAATGTTGTCTTCGTGATTGTCTTAGTGATTGCTTAAGTGATTACACACCGATCAACTTTGTGCCACAACAAAGTTTGTGGGTCCTAATATCGAGCACCCTTGCCTATAATCATACTCAAGACAATCATTAAGACAACATTAGTGACTCACTAATAGTGAGATTCGAACACGCGCTATAGAGATAGTAAGCATTTTTAATATGGACTTAGATTGGGAAAAGGATATGCTGTTTTCTGATTGGAAGAGCCATCAGTGACCACCGAATTTTTATGGTCCAAGATTTTTATTAGAATTTATCAGTGGCAAACATTATTTCAAATAAGTCATGAAAATGTTAGCACTTCGAGCCAAATAAAATATAGAAAGCGAAATTTACGATGTTTTACTGAGGAAAAAGCAATGAAAATTGATTGGAATGGTAACCAAGATAGGAAACCTTGCAAAACGTTTATAAAAAGCTGTTATCCGTCATATTCGACCAAATTCCACAATTCCTGGGTTCTGGGGACAAGAATACAAAAAATAGTATCTTTCATACCATTTTCAAGATTAACAGGGAATCCTACAACCTCTTAAAATACGTCACTCGCTGTAAGGCAATTAGTGTGCCCATACAAATCTCAAATATTTTTCTCATTGAAGTTTACTACGTTTCAGAATAAATTCTTCCTTGGCACCTTGAACCAGACCTCGGCAAGTGTGGCTTGGCTTGGTCAAGCCAAGCCAGAGATTGCTTGGCTTGGTTTTTGGCTTTGCTTGGTTTTTGGCTTGGCTTGGTTTTTGGCTTGGCTTGGTTTTTGGCTTGGCTTGGTCTTTGGCTTGGCTTGGTTTCTTGGCTTGATTTTCTGGCTTGGCTTGGTCTTTGGCTTGGTTTTTATAATTATGAAATAAAAAATTCCAAAAAAAATTTCCCAAAAAAAACCAAGCCACCGACCAAGCCAAGCCAGAAAACCAAGCCAAGTCAAAGACCAAGCCAATCACAAAGCCAAGCCAATCTAAGCCAAGCCACCAATTTTTTTTTGGTTTCCAAGACAAGCCAATCCAAGCCACAAAAATTTGCTTGCTTGCCGAGGTCTGCCTTGAACTAAGCCTTGAATAAATGTTGTAAAATTTATGGTGTTAAAGACCGGCCTGTAAAGTTGAAATTATATAAAGTTCAGATTTTGAACTTTGAATAATCTACGAAAAATATCAAATACAGTTTTTACAGTAGAATACTAAATATTCCTTGATTAAATTTATACCTATGCAGCACAGGCTATGCTGCATACGTAGCGCGCTATAGCGTGTCCACCAATCGATTTTTGGCCAAAATCGACCACTTAGAGATGTTTTTCCACAGATCTCCTTAACACGCTTTGGTTAGTTTTTGGTCCGAGTGTGCGTGAATAGGTTATTTTAACACTCGGACCAAAAACTAATTAAAGTGTGTTAAGGGGGTAGCGGTCGCATAATTGTACTTTCGCAATCCACTTTACCAGGATAGTAAACAGCTTCGAAACTTTTGAGAATAGCCATTTGGTAGATCTATCCCTAATCTACAAAAAAAAATTATCAGAATAATTTTTGGCCGACACCAGTGACCACCATGTTACATGGTCCATCTAGCGAATTCTAGAACACTTAATCAAAATTTCAAAATCTATCTCCTCCTAGAGCTCGCATACGATTTCACTCAAACTTAGCATGAACCACGGAAAGACTTATGGTTGTAATTTGATGGCGCGGATTTTTTGAATTTCCAAGTAGTTTTTTCTAGACCTACTAAAAACCGCCTAATTTAAAGGTTTTCGCTATTCAAAATCTATCTCCTCCGAGTTTACATTTCAGAATGCAGTATTAATTTGAGAAAAAATGGAAAATATCTTTTTGTTATTTTGATGGTGCAGAATTTTAAAATGTTATGTTGAATTCTAGAAACTCGCATTTTAGTAAAGCGGAAGTGAAATCTTGAAAAATGAAAGTCGTCGGATTTAGTCGAAAGTACCACCAAATTAAAGCTTGACGTTCACTGATCAAAAAATCTGCTTACAGCTTTTTGATATTTCAAATTTTTCTGGTCGAAAAGTGGGTTTTTTTGGGGATTTTTTTTACTAAGTTTATGCGTTCTGAGTTTTACCTAGCAATTTCGTGCTATTTTTAGACCCCAAAGTACCTTAAAAAGAGTGCGACCGCTACCTCTTTAACCCTCTCACTCATTTGAGTATTGATATCCCCCAAAGGCATGAGAGCCACTTTTTTGGCTTGACTTTGAAGTCATATTATGGGAAAAGTTTGAGTGTTAGGGAATTAATTGTTGTGAAATCATTGAGATAAAGGATAGACTCAAATTTTTTGTTAATTATATTAAGACAATTAAAATATCAAT
>SCLH01000661.1:120403-137854 GCA_004367855.1 Oikopleura vanhoeffeni | reverse complement strand
ACATTTTCAGTACTCATGAGAAGAAAGCATAGGGAAATTCACTATTTTGAGCATCGGCGTATTGCCTATCTAGTATTTTCACAAAGCTTAGACTATGTTTTGCGGAACTTTTTTACTAGATTGTCCATTTTTAATTGATATTGCTCTCACCAATCAAACATTAAAATATTGTCACGTACGCATAAAAATTGATGTAATACAAACATTATTATTGCCAAAAATTCATTTTCGAGAATTTCGAACATGGACGAGGCCCTTCTCACCTGAATTACAATTATCGACGCCCAGTCCTGTAGGTTTTCTCAAAAAACAGCAATGCAGTTACTGATGAATGTTATAAATCGAATCATATATTTCATCCGATTGAAAAACGATTGCGCCAAAACACCGAAATTTCCTGTCAGAATTCGAAATTATATTTTTCAAAAGACTATTTTAATTCCGATGCTGTTTTTGCCTTTTAACAGCGAACCCATGATATGAATTGCTTGTAAGGGTATGAATTGATTAACTTTTACCTAAAACTAACCTCTCTAACTTAATGTGGTATTATCTACTCGATTATTCCCAAAGTCGAATACTCTTTCAAAATTGTGCAGTGCATGCTTTTCTGATAAAGAAACTTAAAACAGTGAATAGTAGAAAGTAAGAAATTTATTACAAATTAATTTATTAATAAAAAATAATCTAACATTGTTTCTGCTTTTAATTACGTCATTTCCGGATTAAACTAATCTGCTCCGAAATTGGAGTTCAGACGTTTGCTAACTTTAAAATAAAATAATTAACGCACTCAGTCGGTGTAACCGCATAAGCATTATTGAAGAGATTAAAATTATTTCTTGGAATGCAAATAAATAAGTTAAATACATGAAATTTTGTGAACAGGTTTCTTTAATTACAATTTAATTACAAGTAAATGTAAATAAGAATGAGTCTGTCATTTGTCGGAGGACCTTAAATATATTGTTAAATAAGTGTTTTGATATCATTGGACACTCAAATAAGTCAAAATAAAAGTCGAATTAACAGCTGAGATAGTTCAATTTTTAAAATTTTCCCGCATACTTTTTTGCGAAGAGAATTAAACGATCAAAAATAAACACTTAAATTAAAAATCACTTCATTTTTGTTTGTGAATTACCTCGACCGCCTTTTTAGTGAAACCAAGGCGATGACAGTGTTTTTCTTGAGTTTTGTCAGCACCGCTAAAAGTTAACGGCATGGTGTAATTGGTGATCGCATTTTCTGGCAGAGTTTTAACATGCACCAAATCAATTTTTAAGGTTTTGAAGCTACCAATAACAACAAAAAATATTTGAAATTTTCGCGTTTTTTCATGACACGTCATGAACTTGTGTAGATATTAATATAGTTATTATCTATGACTAGACCTGTGAAAATCTATATCGATTTAACTTCAGAAACAAATTCGCTTCAGATTTTCTTGTTTCAGAATTAAAACCAACCATTTTATATTCAAATTAAGAAAATCGAAAAAAACGCGTAAAATTTCAAATATCTTTTTGTTATTTGGTTGTTTTGTAGTTTCAAAACCTGAAAATTAATTTGGTGATGTTTATGGCATAAATACCTGCAGAAAATGTCGGACCACCCATGTCGTTTACACTTTTAGCGGTCTGACAGAAAACTCATAAAAAATCAAAGCTTTCAATGTTTTGGGTCGATAGTGAAATGTTTAAAAAGGAATGTAAAAATTATATATTTTCATTACTTATTTTATATCAAGAATTGGTAGGTTTTCACGCCGAATTTTATTTAAGATATAGACATTATACCTTTAACACTTTGCTTAATCGAGAGAGTGGGCTGAAAAGCGGCCTTCATGAGTGGCCAGGAGGTCTAGCGAGTGTTCTGGATTTGGCTCCCTCAACCCACATCTCTCAGATTAAGCAAAAGGTGTTAAAAGGGATATCTTTAAATAAAAATCGGCGTGAAAAGCCTACCAATCTGATATACATATATATATACATTTCACTTTTTATACATTTGACTATTGACCCCAATGGTTTCTAGATAAATTTTTATGCTACATACCAGGATAAAATTGGTTTTTTTGGGGAATAAAACAAGGTGTTAAGTATTAACACGTGATTATACCTCGGTGGTTGTTTACTGAATACTGTTGGTTTTCAATTTTTATTTCCGATCGAGATTTTAAAATTCTGGTTCAGACAAAATGCTATTTGATCCCTGACAATTTAACTCTTCATTGAAGGCTATCAAACTGAAAATGAGGGATTTATCTTAGCAATCGAAGCAACAAGTCCTCATCAAGAATACTGTCATATTTGTCTTTTTTTCATTCTGTCTAAATAACGGTATATATCAAAGTTCATATTATCGAACGTAGTTTAATTTAATTTTGACCTTGAAACAAGCTAATATTGGCTCTGTTAACGACGTGAAAAATGAAACTTAATCTGAGTGACAAGCATGACTACTGCACTGCATTTTGGAAATACCTCGCTTTATTTTGGTTTAATCGCACAACATTGCAATAAGTATTTAGAAAACAAAATTGTTGAATTTCAAATAACTAGCTAGATAGATGTTATCGGACTTATTTCGACCACGGATCCTAACAAACTGATATCTGGTCAATTAACCCACTAGGACAGGTTGGGATATATTACACACTCGGATCCTTGCGAAGCTTATAGTTTTATAAATAAATCATCCGATTAAACTCTTATAAATTGTTTTTGCTTTTTTCTAATATGCTCTATCGTTTGGTGCTCAAATCTTTTCTCTATTTTTTACTCTTTACGATATAACAGACTTGTCGAGGCAACCTTTTCCGATCTAATAAATTGAAATGAGGTTAAAAAATTCAAGGAATATTCATGTACAGTCACAATTTTTCATAAAACTATTTTTAATCAATTCACTTTTCTTCGTTTTTTCAAATTTTCAATCAAAATAATTTACTCGGGTTTTCAGACATAAATCAGATTTTTTCAGTAGACCCTCATTACTGTGCACTTATCTTATCTCGAATGTGAGTTGAAACATTATATTACGATTGCCCGATTCAAGGTTATCTAGAAATTGGAGCTTAAAAAAACAGCCATTTCAGAATTACCTTATTTCAAAAAGTTTCCCTAACTTCAATATTTTATAAAAATATTCTCTAATGTGTGAAATCGTGAGGCATATTTTTTTCTCGGAAAGCGATTAGTCCTGTGGATTCTGGAAAAAAGTTTGAGACACATTTGACGTCATCGCTATTATTGGAAAATTTAGCTTGATTAGCTGAAATTTTTTTTAATATATATTTTGGCGGATTGGTTTTTTTTGTCATAAGCTTAATTAATAAGTTTAAATATATTGAGCAAAAAAAATGGAATTAAACATTAAAACTGACCTTTTTTAATCCTAAAATTGTCATAAAAGGGAAGAAAAAGCTTTACTCGAAACTAAATATAAAAAGCGATTTTTAATTCAGTTCTGGTGTGTAGAATGTCTATTGTAGACATGTCTATGTGGAAGTTGTGAGGCTATTATTTAAGTTAACTGATGCCTTGATGTCCTGAAAAAAAAGGTAACTTTTATAATCCATTATATTGAAGTTTGTGGTAAACCTTATAGGAATTTTTTTCTTTTTATAGGTTTTCAGGTCTGAATTTAAGTTGCCAGCAGGGCAACCTTGGACGCATAAATTATGATCTGATGTATTAATTATAATTAGTAGGCGCGAAACTGTCTGCGCGCGATCAGGGTCAATACAGCTGCTAACGTCTAATTCCGCGCGTTTGAACTAGGACCCAAATGCTTGCATGTTTAACGAACTTTTTATTTTTTATATTTATTTGTCAAACTGAAAAATCGTACCGTTTCCTAGTTGACGGACTATTTTATTGAAAGAATTGCACATTTTAATATGTTACCGAAGAAAAAAATTGAATTTAATAGCGGGAAAAAATTATTTTTTATCAGACGTCAATTGTTTGAGCTTCAAAATTAATAAAACTTTCCCAACATAACTAACCCAGGAAAAATTATAATTTTTCGAAGTTGGGTGTAATTACATTTTCTACTTACGAGAAACGTTCGAATGTTCAGAATTTTTGAGCATACTCGGCTCAAGAGGTGCGAGCATTTTAATTTCTTTCGGCAAATATCTTAATCTTCAAATTTTAAAACTTTCACAATAGACAAAATAGTTCAAATGTAAGATCGATTTCGTAATTTTTTTTTTCCTTGTTGCATGAGAGTAAATAAACACAATAAGAATAATTCATTAAACCGCGTTATATCTCAGCATTCATTAGTCTTTCTGGAAAGTTTCACACCCACCATAATAAAGAGCGTAATCCAAGGATTGTTCCGTAAAACAATCAGGCATTATTTCAGCAAATTTGATCGTGTCTTCTTTTCAGGATTTAGAATGATCTTCTCCGACTCATGCGCGTTCATTTTTTAAGAAAACTTGGTCTGTTCATTAAACTGCAAGAACTGTTCGAAGGGTGAGATGACAGTATAGGGTTTGCTTTGCGCTGAATGTTGTTTCGCCGAAATATTAATTGGCATCAAATTGCAAATCTGAACTGGTTGATCGAGTTTATGCTTAGGACTTTATCTT
The DNA here is from genome assembly GCA_004367855.1 of Oikopleura vanhoeffeni. NCBI lineage: Eukaryota > Metazoa > Chordata > Appendicularia > Copelata > Oikopleuridae > Oikopleura > Oikopleura vanhoeffeni. Next base: position 133,248 of record SCLH01000661.1, on the reverse strand, counting down.
GCGATCGGTCACCAGCTTTTTTGTGAAAATAATCATAATCATTATTGTGAAGAATACCAGTTGAAACTGGCTTATGACGCACTTAAAAGCACTATCGGTGACGGGTCTTTACGTATATCGTCCAAGTGCCAATAGAGCGCGCACGCCGTAAGATTCTTTCGAAGTAACGAAAATCGTACCTCCAAAATTACATAGATATGTGGTAGTTATAATCGCATTGTTTCCGAGTCTATTAATAAGCAATTCTTTTAAATATTCAGCACTGGAAAAAGCCGATTCGGTGATAATCAAAGGGTCAAATGTCTGGTATTCAAAGGACGAAACTGATTAGGCTTTGTTTTGGTAATACTGCTCCGCAAATGTTTTGGATTCTTTATCCATTCTTTGATTAAGGTTGCAAAAGTCCGAGACTAAATAATTTGATAGTTTCTTCAGTTTTTAAAGTTGGACTTTGAACTTGATCTGACAATTGAATTTGAGCGAGCTTATTATTTTTTATGGCAGACTTCGGATATTTTTCCAAATTATCGAACATTTGGTTAGTATCAGTTCTTCGGGTAGAATTCGGGCTTGAATCAACTTGATTGGAGTTTGTTTTTGTCGACTCGATTTCATTTTTTTCAAATTCCCGCGGTGTGACATGAATGCGTCCATTTTTGCATAACCGATATTCTCGCAACAAGATGGATATACGCCACTATATCGTTATGAAAAATTTTCAACAATATTAGTTTGGCGAAATCAAATTGCAACCTATGACATATTCAAATTGTAGGTCTGTGACGAATGTTATTTTTATGCGCCCGTTTTTTTGCTTTAGATAGTTCAAAGGTGTGAGGGGGTAAAAAACAATTTCTGTGGCAGTTGTCCATCCGTTATTCTTGATTTCCGTGTCTTTCTACTATTATAAATGCGATGAATAGCTTTGAGTTCATTCCGGCTGTACATGGATAAACTGTTCAAATATTTTTTTTTATTTTTTAATCATGAAACAATTTGCAAACTGAATAAAAATATATACAGTCACAATACAACAGCGTAAATTAATTTAATACATTGCGCAATTCCGAAATACTCATGAAATCAAAAATATACCCCCCACATGTAGGTATAAATTACGATTTAATGTTCGGCCAAAATATCAAAAATTTCGAATACTATTTCAACTTGTTTTGCACACAGAAAGCTTTTGACACTAGAATTCCGAACGAGAATTATTGAACTAGCGTGAGGAAAAATAAATTGAGGTAAGTATTTTTGGAATTCAACCGAATGTAAAAAGAACACTGAAAACCATTATGTTGTACGTTAAAATTTGTTGAAAATTGTTATTAGAAAGTTAGGTTTTATGGCTTATGCAGCGGTGAAGATAGTGTTGAACTAAAATGATGGTGGGATGGTGTTGTGATTTTGAGTGTAAGTGTGGGCGTGATATTAAAACTGGATTTTTTCCTAGAGGAATAAATAATTGACTGACTTATAATTTATAATTATTGAGCAATTTTCAGATTTGTCATATTTCAACATACTTTTTTTGGAGTCCTAAATTTAAATTGCCTTTAAAATTTGGGATTGATATTGAAAGGAAAAGCATCCGGATTTTTTGTAAAATTATTCTTAGAAAGTTATTGCGGTTGTGACACATGAGATTCGTGAATGTCTAAAAAATTTTTAAGAGCTTAATAATCAGATAAATGAAGAAAAATTTGTACAGATTCGACTTATAAATATTTTTTGCTGACTGATTAATTATTATGGATTAAGAATTTCTTAGATGAAATCTATTTTCATGGAAACTTCATTTGTCCCGGAGCTCACTCTGCTGATAGTTTTTTCGATAAGATTAATTTGTAATTCTTTTTTTGAGTCGATATATATTATTGGTTATCATTTTTTGCTAATAAGAAACTATAGTCTGATAAGCTGTCGGTTTATTATAAGATTTTCAACATAACTTTTTTTCGATGTGAGAGAAAGTGAAGAGAATTTTTTTCTCGCAGTTGTGCATTGAAAGATGATAATTTTATGGCTTAAGTTCGCTTTTGTTAGTGTTAAACACTTAAAAAAATAGTTCCCGAATAAAGTTGTCTCAATTGAGTATGATTTCCATGAATGTTATTATCAAATTTTGGAGGCTATTTAAAGCAGATCACAAATTCTCAGAAAACCCAGTTATACTTGCCGCTGTTGGGCAAGCTTTCAGGATTCAATGCGGGTTCTGGACTGACACACGAATAAACCAGCAAAACTGTGTTATTATTTCATATTTTATTGGTGTGATTCTCTTTAACGGGTAAGAATAGGAGATGAGAACAAAACATTTGGGTTTGTTGCCTCGACAATGATTAGCAGGCCCCACAAAACACCAATTTTGTCGTTCATTCGAGATACGTATTCTGTCACACCCCAAAAAAAATTCGGATCGCACAGAATGAGCTCTACAGGCACTAGAAAGTTAGGCTCAAAAGAAAGCAGTTTGAAACACAGACGAGAAAGTTGGCTTAAAGTCAATACGAGTATATGTTTGATTGAAGCACTTTTTGTTTCTGAAAATTTTGCGACCAAAAATTGACCAAGAAATTTATGATTTTGAGTTTAAGCCTGAAATTTTCAAAGATTTGCCTGTGAGGTCTCAACGATATTGAAAATAAAAGATTATTGAAAAAAAATTCATAGAGAATCGGTTAATAGACGAAGCGCAAACATAACATTTTAAGATTGATTTGGCACTTTCTAGTGCCCGTTAGAGCTCGTTGTCGTGTTTAAAATTTTTTCTGTTTCGTCAAAGTTGACCAATTAATCTTTTCTCGCGATCTATCGTAAAATGAACATTTTCGCATTCATTAGTTGTTCAGAAAGTTAAGGAAGATTTTTGAAAATTCCCAAGAGCTTTTGCAGAAAAGAAAGATGTTAGCATATTCGGTTTTTATGGAATGAACGAAATAAATTTAAATCGCTGTTTGCGAATGCTGGACATTTCGATAATTAAATCAAAATAATTTATTCTTAATTCAAAGTAGCTTGATGCATTAACTTTACGTACTGTGTTGGTGAAAAAATTGATTATCAGAGTAGTTAGTCAGATTACTCCAGCAAAACTTGGGTTACATTCAACGAAAGTTGAAAATAGCGTTGCTATGTTTTTGAGCCGTTGCTATCCAAGAAAATTCATATAAACCAAGAAAGGTAGTAAATTCACTGTAGTTACATTCACTGTTAGAAAAGTTAGTAATGACGAAATTAAATTTTTAGATGCTCGAGTTTTTCTTGGAATAGAACGATAAAATTTAGGAACTTTTTCAAGAGAGACTAAAATACTGTTGTTTACCATATTTTTCGAGCTTATCCAATTGCTCCTTACAAGTACAAGATAAATAATATTTTTACACAGTTACACCGAACTGACTGTCGTTCAGATGTAAGAACAGTTTTCTCAGGCCCTCGAAGTTATTACGCCACAATTCACAAGAAACAGCTAATAGGCTGTCAGCTATCAATCCAAAATTAGTCCGAATTAACAAATGTTCAATTTTTCTTGAATTACAAAAAACCTCCTGCGTTTCTGAAAGTTCAATACCCATTTGTGCTTGACTACAATAGCCATGTTGTTTGATGTCCTGGGCAAAAAATACTATTAAAAAAAGGCACAATTTTCTCCAGATTTTCGCCATCAATACATGTTTTCGCAGCATTAAAATTTCCCAACATTACTCTTACGCTTTAAACCCAAGACGTTTTAAATTTATGACACTGCCAACGTGTGTCATACTCATTTCCAATGTGACTGTGACTCAAGATCACCATAAGACAAACGTAAACGAAAACTCAAAATTAGGATCGCGGAACATATGAACGAATCATATTCTGGGTATACATTAAAATACTGCAAGCTTATAAAAGTAAATATAATCTAAAAAAAACCTCTGACCTAATGTAACTGTAGAACAACTTAGAGTAGAACAAACAATAATTAAACCTTACAAACAGGAGGCTCAAACTAAAGTATTTTAAACCCATTTCAAAATAGATTTCAAAAAAACTTCGTTCGAAACAACACCGTTATAAATGCCGAACTTTTGTAATCATAAAACCGGCCGAGGTTGATAAACAAGATAGATACTTTCGTCTCTGCAACTATTTTAAACAATCGCTACCGGGTTTATCCGGTATGTTTATTTTTGGTTGATTGCCAGTTTTCGTTATTAACAATTCAAACCAAAAAAAAGTATTGGGTAGATTTTCCGTTTCAATTTCTGTGTAGACCTCTGTACTGATATTTTCTTAATTAATAGGTGAAATCGCAGTATACAGGAAAACATAACAATAATTAATTAGTTTTTAAATAGTGAAGTAAAATTTTTCTTATAATTTGTACCAAACAATTCCCGATTAAATTTAATACAATTTTAATGGCATATTGAGACTGTCATACCTCCGTGGCCGACAATCTCTGGACGCGTAGTGTCTCTGGATCTTTCGTCCCAGACGCTTTCATCAAGGATATACCGAAGATTCATTAGACATATATTTTTTCAATGAGTTTAATCAATGTATTCAGAGAAATTTTCTAAAGTCCTATCCAAAACAATTGTGGAAAAAGTTTATAAAACGTCAATCAAATGTGAATAAGAAATAAAAAACTTCTCTCATTTTCGCCGATGCTGCAACAAAACAAGGTATAAGTAACCAAATTCAAGGGGTTAATTTGGACATTTCGAACTCATAATATAATTAACCGTCACCAATTATGGATATCAAAGCTGCAAAAAATTCCAAAATAAGTCTGGGAATATCTATGTCATATATAATTCTCTTTCTATAAAAACATACAGCATCACGCGACCTTTTTGGAATATAATTTGTTCAAAACTTCTTAAATAATCGGCCATAATTTGATCACTATTTGTGTACTTCACACGAAACCGTATTTCCTAATGAGGCACGTAATCGTGACCTATACCCTTTCATTTACGGTTCACGTGATCTTTTGGGATTTATTGGTTTATTGGGGAAAAGTCTTGTAGATTGTTTTTCTGATCACACTCAAAGGTTTTTGTTGATGATAAATTTTTTTGCCGTAAAAATAAGACTGGACTACAGTAAAATTTTCGATAAATTCAACGGGGCGTTGATAATTAAGTGAACTAAGAACCCAATATAAAGTTTTTTTTCAAAATTCTCCGCATTTTTTCAAGTATTTTTAAAAAGAATGCAAGTTAAAAAATAACGTTTTGCTCGAAATTTCACCACTAAAATTCAAATATTATTCGACTTACGTAAACCAACTTTTTCATTAGTGTTTCACTGGGCTTTCGTTTTGAGATCACTTTCGAAAAATCAAAGCAACTTTTTCTCGGGGATTTTTCGGAAAATGACCAAAAAAGTCAATTTTCAAGTCTGCCATCGAAATATGGGAAAAACGCGACTATGAGTTAATAGTCTATAACCCTACAATAATGCCACAGGTTGTTATTAAAAAGATTTGGCCCTATTTTTAAAACTAAAACCTCGGAAGGAGATAGTTTGAAGCCAGAAAATCATGAAAAAAACGGCCAAAATGTCAGTTTATTAGACCGCTAAGAATATTCAGGTTAGTCAAAATGAAGAACCCCCAACTTCAAATCTTAGTTTGCTTACTCCACGTATTTTGCCAACTTTCCCGAAAATTTTGATATATCGTCTGGGAGGAGAGTAGATTTTAACAATTTCGCGAAGTGACGTCATGTTACGACTATGTGGACGATGGTTTTGTAGTCATCAAAATTTCAAATGACCTTTGATTCACAAATTAGGCTGGGTTTACCAAATTGGCATCTTTTGAATTATTTCTGAAGGTTTCCAAGATTTTCCTGAATAGCGCTGCAAAAGTGCAAATCAGACATGGACAATACCCCTTAAGAAGGGTGGGTTGTCGCTGATATCCCAAAATAACATTCTGTATCTTGAAGGAACAACTCTTCTCGCAATAGTTTTAAATTTCAACCATTAATCTGATACTAAGTTCCTGGTAGCTTTCAAAAGCGAAAACCAAGTAAACTAAGCGCACTTTCAATTTTAGGGATGGTAAATATCTCAGTAGTTCTGGCATACAAGATTGTAGATCACACCTTTATCTCAAAAAATCAGACTGACAAATTTGTTTTTTGGCCTTACACTTTCCTTTACAATGTGCTGTAACACGCACACTTCCATATTTTCAAAAACCTACTCGTCCCTGGTTTTATTTCAAAGCTTTTGATATTCACGACAGGATAATAGGAATTAGTAAACTAAAGATTCTAGGTTTGATTTTTTTCAAATTCGTCAACATTTTTTAGAATGCCCTGAAGACGCCGATTTTGACATGTTTCGTCCTTGTTCTTAACCTATCTCTTGTGGGTTTCCTGAAATTTTTGATACAGTGTGCGTAAAACTCTAGAATTTGTCACTTGGTAGAAACGCGAAGTAATTTTTTTTGTCGGAGGTGACATAATTCATTTGAAAGTAGGCTCAAGCTGAAGCTTCTTTTTTTTACTGTCTTAAAACTGTTCAAGTAATTAATTACGGAGAGTTTATCAATATTTAAAAAAGTTAATCGACTTTGTAGATAAAATCCTTATAAAATTTGAAAAATGCTTTTTTGTTTTTTTGGTTAATTTGCGTGTTTTAATGAATTACAAGCAATTTGGTCTGCACATTTTTTATGACCTTACTTACTAGAAAAAAAGAAGAAAGCCACCGATCCCGTTTAAATGCACAAAAATCAAAATTTTTGTTTTTTTTTTTTCCGCCGTCAAAAGGAAAAATGAAAAAAATCTTGTAGAAGATGTTTTATTATTTGTTTTCTAGCTGACACAAAAAGAAAACCATACAATATGTAAATTGACAAGAAAAATAAGTTTATGAGAGTTTTTCTTGGGACGCTATTAAATGTTTGTTTGTGTGACGTAGGGATGATTGTATCAGATTCTGTATAATGTGAAATGACCCGCAAAAGGTTGGTGGTATAAGGTATTAAATGTTTTTGGAATATCACTTCTGCTAGTTTTTGCGGAAATGACCTTGGAAAAGGCTCTCATTTGCGACACCCAGTCCCTTTGGAGTGGCCATTAATTTTATGGTTTCTTTTATAGATAAAAATTATAGAAAATGGAAAAAACTCTACGATTCGAATAAAATTTTGATCGGAAACTAAAAATTTTCCAAAAAAAACCATATCCTTTAACACCTTTTGGGTGATTTGAAAGATGTAGGTTGGGGGAGCCAATCCTAACACTCCTGAGAGCCCCTTTAGCCACTCATGAGGGCCGCTTTCTCTTCTTTCAGCCTAACAATCTCTAGAATCACCAAAAGGTGTGAAAAGGGATATGAGAAAGAAGTTAAAAGAAATCATCGAGTGCCAATAAGACACCAAATGAGCTATTTATATTGAACATTTTAAGCAATCAACAGCCAGTTAAATTCCGTTAATAAACCAAAATAAATCTGCTAAAAATTTTCGGCAATCATATTCGGCGCATTTTGCTGTCATCTGGATTATCCAGATTAATTCAGCAAGGTCGATTATTTTCAACTATATTCTCACAAGTTATCAGCAAGTGTTCAAGATTTTATTTAATCATTATCAAGCTACTTCGTTCTCTTTAATAATAGACAGAAATGTCAAGATCACAATTCATTTCAATATTGGAATTTGGCGTTGAAATAATATTCAAGGGCTGAACAACTGTTGCACAATATAATAGAATCACGTCAGGATGGGATCCGTGTCAACTCAAATCTTTTTAGTCGTTTCTTTATTATTATACGGATATCCTAACGTGCTTTGCTTTAAAAAAAACGATCAGATAATTGCTAACAATATTTTTCTCGGAATTTTAACGTGAAAGCAGCTTTCAGAAAGCTTCAAAATCACAGCCTGATAATCGACGGCAACTCCCTTATTATAGGTGGTTTGTTGGCAAATATAAATTACCAACCGATTTTTGCCATTTGTAGAAGTTCAGTTTTTCAAGAAGTGATTCTGTGGACCGGGAGGAAATGGTTGCAGTAAAAAAGCAGTTAAAATTTGTGTCGTTGTTCGAGATATACATTAAGAAAATGGTCTGTTAAAATTCATCATGATGAAGGAGCTGCTGTCCCCATTCAGTGGCCTGCGATTTGAAAAAATGCTGATAATTTTCGAGGACTTCTCGTTTGGATAATTTTCCATCTTTATTCGCATCAGTTTGGCGGACAATATTTCCTACTTCAAGGTCAATCGGCGTGTTCCCGTCTGGTCGAATCCACTCGATAACTTCTTTCTCATTCATGAACCCATCACCATCTTTGTCCAGATAATTATTGAAGTTCTCGATTTCCTTCATTTCCCAAATCTTAACATATAAAAAGTTCATATAATCATAAGAGAAGGGTCCTGTTTTTCTGTGACAACTATTTGACTCATATCCTTTTCTCAACCTAAATCCATCTTTATAATGATTATTATATTTATACCGCGTGTTCGAATCCCACTCATGTTGTCTTAGTGATTGTCTTGAGTATGATTTTAAGCAAGGGTGCTGGATATTGGGAGCGCCAAAGTTGATCGGTGTGTAATCACTCAAGCAATCACTAATACAATCACTATGACAACATGAGTGGGATTCCACCACGCGCTATAGAGATAGTGAGCATTTTTAAGATGGAATTAGGTTGAGAAAAGAATCAAAATGGCGGAAATCAAGTGTAACCAGTTTAGAAAAAAGAAGGGAAAAACCTTACACCCTGTATATTTCTTATATTTTTGACCAAAAATCACTAAACCATGTCATATTAATTAAGACAAACTAAGGCCCGATTAGTAGGGTCATACCCGGGGGTAAAATCGTCTTTTAAACTAATAATTTTATCAACACATGAAAGTAATCACTCGGAGCAGAATTTTTCGAGAAAAATTCTGAAATAAAAAAAAATTTCGAAAATTTTTTCTTGGGTAAAATGGCAATTAAAAGTTTAAATTGTCGATTTGAGTGACCCACCAAAGGCCACCAACTGGTTTATAACGCTTAATCGATAGCTTGGAAAATTCTGCACCAATTAACATAAAAAAATTTTGGTGCAAACCAATGCAGCTTGCAATTTTTTTATAAAAACGTCATTTCCGCCTACGCATTTTTCATCAGAATGACTATAATTTTTTTTCAAAATTCGACAAAACACTTTTTTTTCGAAATTTTCGAAAAAAATTTTTTGTAATAAATAGCTTAACTTTTTCTTAACACGANAAAACAAAAAAAATGGACATTTTTTTTAATTTTTTGCCGGTATTTTTACCGGTGAAAATACCGGTTTTAAATTTTAATTGCCGGTTTCATATAGCGCGGAGGTCCGCGGACCAAAGCCACTATGTTAGTCGTAATCTATGGATAATTTTACATGACTATGCCAAAAATGGTCGAGCGCTGGGGCGCGCAGCTATAAATTTTAAATTTTACATTTTTCCGCCTACGCATTTTTGTTCAAAACTCCCTATGTATACTTCAGTGTATAACAGTTACATATTATAAAGATAATTTAAAAAGGTTTACAATTATTAAAAGCAACGTTTTTATGATTTATTTTCATGCCGAAAATACTTTTGTGATTCATATCCCCTTATCACACTTTTGTTCCAATCCTGGCCCTGATTAGCAAACGTAGTGTGTTTTTAAGTAGTAGGGCCAGGATTGGAACAAAGAGGTGATAAGGAGATATTATACATTTTTGCTGTTCTGCTTTTTGGTAGCTCGGCAAATATGCAAAAATGACTACTGTTAGTTTGGTCGACGACGACAAATTTATGTTTAAAAAATTTAGGGTGAACAAAAATGTTCAAAGTTGATTTTGCTGCGCAGAGCTGTACGAGCGATTGAGAGTTAAAATGCTCATGCATAATGAAATTGACGTGTTGACACTGTTAACTTAACCTAGCGAATGTTAATAACTTCAAAATTTAATAGCTTCAAAAAAAATTTAACGGCCAAATCAAACATCAACCATGATCTTTCATTAATGAAATTGAACGCATTTGTGAATTTCTCACTTTAAAACAGAAAGATAAAACTGAAAATTATTCAGTTATTTAGCAGATCTTTTATTCCCTATTTTAACAACTTTCAACATATCGTTTCAAATGATGGCGTAACTCGTGTACATAAGGTGCAAAAATGCGATGAAATTAATTTTGTTACGTTTCGCTTATGAATTAAGTTCCAGTTCCTACAAACCAACTCAGACATATTTTCAGATATTTTGCAAAGGTAGACAGCAACTGTGCTTTGAATATTCATTTCAAGTTTTTCGGTTTTGCCGAATTATAATTGAAGTTACATAAAGAATTTGTTCTAGATACATCATCAAAAAACTCTAAGGAACTTAATAAATGTATTTATTATTATTATTTTTTACAGTCCTACAAAATTTCTTACTACCACAGTGTAAAATTTACCGTATATTATTACACTGCGAATTATTTTCAGGTTTTTCTAGACTTCAAATTCAAAAAAAATTTGTATGAAATCTGTCGTTTAAAACTTTATTATTTAATAATGGTTGAATTTTCAACTTGAAAATAACTAAAAATAAATCAAAAACGTTACACAACGAATAGAGTTAATATAATGAATCGAAGACATAGGAGATTACTTTGCGGAAATTGGATTCCCGATAGAAATTTCTTCGTACAGTAAGGTGTACAGAGGCTCCAGAAATATTGAATTTTTAGAAAGCTGCCTTCACCACAGAAAACGCCTAAATTTGCGATAATAGGTAATCTTGCTGCAAAAAATTTTACTTCTAAAGAATAAGAATATGCCCAACGAAAAGAGTCGAAAACGAGCTGAAAAACAAGAGAATTTATTCAAATGATTTACAAACTCATTTAACAAACTTTGCGCTCAATTAAAAAAAAAGCCCCACTTATTTTGAATATGATAAATATCTTAGTAACATTAAAAATTTCGTGCATAAAAAAGAAAGTTTTCGTGATAAAAACGATCAGCTAAGTTGAAAAAACTTATTGATGAAGGCTATAGTTTCTACAATAAAGCAGTCATTCAATATTTTACGGAAGTCAACTAGCCCCCGGAAGTTGAATCTATTTTGCAAATGGGTAAAAACTATTGCGTGGGTGGGAGTCCGAGACCCGGTAATAACTACCTAGCCATTCAAAAAATATTTTACTACTGTAGGACGAACGATATTGATTAAGAAACTATTGATAATTTAAGATGCCACAGTATTTTAATAGCTCAGGATTTAGAAAAACACTACACTTTTGATAAACGTTTAGCCACCTATCAAATTTATGAAAGATAATAGCGAACTAGTATTTTTAAATGTAGATAAAAGTAAAGATATAGCTATTTTGACTAAACAAGACTACCACAAAAAATTGTCCCTTATATTCGATGAAAACATAATTTTGAAAAAATACCGAATTACAATATGGAATTAGATTTAAAGTCTTTCAGAAAAATGCTTAAGATAATTTAGGTAATAATTTCAATTCAAAAACAAAAACTTGGCTTGAGCCCGAGAGCACAACATCTTTAGCGTATTGCCTCATAAAACTACATAAAGTCGAAAAGGTCTTCGACCGATTTGTACTGACTACAATTCCCTATGCTCCAATGCTCAAAAGTATTTGAAAAAGTTTGTCACACCACTTTTAAAGCATTGCTCATATCGTGTTGAACCAAATGGCGAATTAAAAACCTAATTTTTAAGAGATATTCCGAAATTTGACCCCATCATACACACAATAGTTTCATTTGGACGATTTGAAATAAGGAATTTCAAAAGTCAAAAATCGATTTCAATGTGTTAAGGCTATCTTGTAGAGAATTTTTTTTGGTCATTTTAAGACCAAGGATTTTTTTTGTTTATGATAAATTTTCAAAAAAAAATCGATTTTTCGCTCAAATTTTCGAGATTTTACAGGGTGTCATGAAGCCAGTTCTAGCGCCTCCGTATGAAGAGTTAAACCGGAAATTTTTTTGGCAGGTGAAAATTGAGCGTTTTTNCTGGGTACAATTCCCTATGCGCCAATGCTCAAAAGTATTTGAAAAAGTTTGTCACACCACTTTTAAAGCATTGCTCTTATCTTGTTGAATCAAATGGCGAATTTAAAACCAAATCTTTAAGAGATATTCCGAAATTTGACACCAATATACACACAATAGTATCATTTGACGCAGTCAAATTATACACAAATGTGAACGTTACTAGAGTGATCTCTCATGTCCTTGACTCAGTATATCGATACCGATCGAAGCCGTCATTTGGGCGTAGCTCCTAAAAAAAACACCCTAGCCTTTACTTCACAGAAAAAGATGAGAGTGGGAATTTGCTTCCTTTTCCTAAACAATCTGATTTCAGAATTTTTATTCAAAGTGTTCTTAAAAATTTTAACATTTTTCAAACACAAACAATTGGCAATGGGAAGTTCGCTCTCTGGCGCCCTTAGCAACATTTTTGTAAGTCTCATGGAAAAATCTGTCCTTCCAAAATTAATAAAAATAAAGAAATTGTATCATGGATACGTTACGCTGACGATGTAATATGCATTTGCAAAAAAGATACAGTTAGCAACATTTTAACCAAAATTAACGGATGGGACCAAAATCTTAATTTTACCGTCGAAAAAATGGACAATAATCAAATCGAATTTTTGGATTCAAATATTTTTCTAGAAAACAAAATTATCAAATTTCGAAAAAATTTCACAAAAGGCATCGACACTGTTTTCACAAACTTCAAGTTATCAATTTCGCCCTATAAATATAAAGTTAACAATATTTTTACCCAGCTACATAGAACAAGAGATAGCTGTTCTGATCAAGAAC
>SCLH01000661.1:107489-119597 GCA_004367855.1 Oikopleura vanhoeffeni | reverse complement strand
GACTTCAAGTTCAAAAAAATTTTTGTATCGAAATCTGTACGTTTAAATCTTTATTATTTAATAATGGTCGAAAATGATTAAAAATAAATCGAAAACGTTACCACAACGAATAGAGTTAATAAATGTATGGTGACTACATACTAGTATTTGTAGATATTTGCATTCAAAATTGCTTACAGCATATCATAAGATACTTTGCCAAACATGCTTTGAGAATTAGTTTTACGGAAACACACATTTTATTAATTATTTGTTCGACTTATGACGTCATCGACACAACTGCTTCCGTTGGAAATAAGGTCGTTGACCAATAAAGGTGTTGGAAATAGGGGTTAAACGCTAACGGGAAACTAGGAACCTAGAGATCCTCGTGTGATAATAAAAATAATTGGATGGTAATAAACGATGGTTATTTTATACAAATATGAAAATCATTCGGAATCTTCAATTATGGGTACTTGTCAATAAAAAAAAGGGAGGAGAGCATATTTCGTTTTTTTTGACAAATGGTTCTCTAACTAGTGTAACACCAGTGGTGTTGTAAAAAAATAATTTCCAATCCTGAGTTGACTTCAAAATTTTTTGAGTTCATACAAATTGATCGATAAAAGCTTGACTATGATCCATTTTTTCACAATCCCGCATCAAAGTAAAAATATGCGAAAAGAGTCAACTCGACCACTCCTTATAGTTATCACGTGACTTCAAAACTTTGTCAGCCATATTATGAAGGTCATTAATTACGAGGTCATTTTTTTTGCAACATGAAGTATTTTAAGCTGTCAAACTTAGTTTTATTATCATTGTGATCAAGTGGTGTGGTTCATAAGTTATTATTAGGGTTATACCCGGGGGTAAAATCGTCTTTTAAACTAATAATTTTATCAACGCATGAAAGTAAATACCCTGGGCAGAAGTTTCAGCGAAAATTTTTGAACTGAAAAAACTTCGGATTCATTTTTATTGAGAAGAATTAAATTAAGTGCGTTATTGTTTATTTTTTTTTCTCATAAAAATTATAAGTTGTGCAAAATGTCGAGGCCTGAAAAACTAGTATTTACTTCAACATCCATGTTGAGGTTTTCTACTGAGTTAAACTCCGAATATATTTAATTTAAAACGTTTCCGTGGTAAAGAAAAATATTTATTCTCAACTTTCTTGTACAAAAGATATTCTAAAAAAATAATTTGAGTCCCTTGTACCTCAGGCATCCAAAAGGGAACGTTCTCCACGTTTTGTCTTTCCCTTCCCTTCCCCAAGCATCCTTTCCCCCTCGATTTCGAAAAAAATATCAACTATTTAACTACCCACCGTTGATTTCGGTCAAACTTAAGCTAAAGCGTTGACGCTAAGAACCAAACAATTGAGCCTACAGTAAATTGACTACAAATCCGAAAAATTCGATTTTTTAACCTTGGTTAAAAATTCCTTTCCCCTCCTTCCCCTCGAGAATCCTTCCCTTCCCTTTTGGAAGCCTGTTGTACCTTGTTCGTTTTATAATCAATATTTTCAGAAATATTAGTCAAAATAATCATAAAAACTTTGTTCATTTCAAATTAATTAAGGCGTCACCAAACATTTATAAAATTCTTATTTTTTCTTTCTGTCGTTGAAAATAATGCTGTTCTCCCTGTCGAAAAAATAATTTTGTCAGAAGAACAATATATTATTAGGGTTTGTTAACAGAAAAGTTCAAAGAAAAAAGTTAAACCTGATTTTCTGCAAACAAAAATCTAAATATGATAAAGTATGTGAGATACTGTATGTCATTTTTTAGCAGACGATTACTTTTCTCTTCTGCACCTACGGGGGGAGCTCGCTGGGGGTTAACTCAATATTCTGTCACGATGGCGGAATTTTGGTGTCTATAAAAATATACTACAGTTCTCTCCAAAAATCGTACAAGGTTGTTTAGACTACTGAAAAGTGCCCTGGTGAGCTCTCTAGAGAGCTCTAATGACTAAAAATTTCGCTCTTTTTCCACAGTGGTTTTTTCTTGAGCTTTCATTACCTTCTCCACTATTTATCACTGTCCTGTCAAAATCATTTTGTGCATTTCATAATTTAAATAAAAAAATTTCAGTTAAAAGAAAAAAAAAGCTAGCGAGGGAAGCTCCAGAAAGGAAACGACACCAGCCAATTAAAAGTGAGATTAAAAAATCATCACACAATTATTGAACGCTAGCCTCGCGAGCTAAAATCTGACAAACTGTAGTTTTTCACAAATTATGGGATAGGAAAATTAAGACTTTCGCGGTTTTCAGAAACTATTGTGCTCTGAATTAAATATAAAATTAATTGGCTAGAACTGCATATCTATTACGGTACTTGCTGGGGCTTTGTGACAAAATTTGCATAAACCCAGCAGTACCGTAATGTATACATGTTATCATGTTATGTTTTCTTTCTTATAGAATAAATGGTTTTTAAACACTGAACCAGTTGCATATTTTTTGATCTAACTTGATCTTTTCGTCTCAATTTGGTCTAAATTCAGATGTCTTAATTTTATATGCTAGGTTATTCATGCATGCAAATGATGTAATATATTTCCTTTTCGCATACAAAATAAATATTATCTGGGAATATCAAATTTTGCGAAAAACAATATATATTTTTATTGAAGGTCGCCGGGACAAACTTCTGAAGTTTTTATTCTATTTGGTATGAATAAACATATTTTTTGGGGAGTTATTTCGTCATGAACACGTGGGAATTAAAGGCGCTGATGTAATATTATATCAACGATACTCTTATCAAAATTATTAAAATAAAAAAGATCTTCATTCTCAAAATTACCTTTTTTTAACAATTTCGCTATTTTTTTTGCTAAAGATTTACAAGAGAAATAACATAAAGTCGGTTGATGAAACCCACACAAAACATCTAAACCTACAGATTTGTAAAATAGATAATTTTCGTCATTATCAAGATCTTGGCATGCGATCTCAGATTCATTGTTAAAATAAAGTTAAAAAATAAAATTAAAATATTTTTTTCAATAGAGAAACGGAACAATTGTCGATTAATCGAGAAGCTGCTCTCAAGAGATAAGAGGGAGTCCACACTATAAATACAAAGAATTCAGACTCAGAAGAATATCCCAAAATTCGAACGAAAATATCTAAAAATTCGAAAAAATTTGAAGGCAACCGGAAAGAAAAATTTATGTTTTTTGATCGAAAATTTGACATCGAAATCGCGAGTTATTTTTTATCTGGTTTGACACTCAAATATATTTGTTCTTCATAAACAAATTGAGCTGGTAAACGAGCATTACCCCAAGAGTTAGGTTTTAACGGGGAATCATTAGCGATATCTAGTGGTTAAAAATAGGATTTTATAATGACGGTGCCGGAGAATAACAATAATAGCAAGGTAAGTTTTTAAATAAAAGAAACTGGGATTTTGATAGATTTTTTTATCAGAATAACACAAGTGAGAGCATGAGATAAAACGTGTGTCTCTCGGGGAATTGAGCTTATTTCAAAGAGACACTTATCTATTATGCGTCATTTTCTTTAGAGAAGCCGCTGCGGAAAAATTGATGACACGTTTCAAAGGTTAAAAACTTAAATTTTTCAGTGAGTATAAATTATATAAAATAAGCTTATATTGAGAGTTTTGTCTGAATAAATATTATTTTCAAAATAAACTAATTTCACGCAAATTCTATAAAAATAACCATTATTACTTGTACTTATGAATTTTTCGATAAAAAATCTGGAGAATTGCTTTATTGAACATCTGGCTTGATAGTTTAAATTATGCAGTAACTCCATATTTTTCATAGCAGCGATTTTCCAGCATTTCGTATTCAAAAATTCATAATTACAAGTAATACCGGTTATTGTGTTATAGAATTTGCTTGAAATTGGTTTATTTTCAAATAATATTTTTTTTTCAGAAAAACGCCCAATCGAAACTTTATTTCTTTTTTCAGTAGGACTATTATACTCATGATTTACTAGTAGTAAATTTCTACTGAAATTAAAGACCGTAATTACGAATAATTACCGTCGCACTGAGGCAAAAATAAATTACGAAAAAGGTCAACCTTTCGTGATAGTCAAAAACATATTTTTGAGTTTAAAAACCTGACTTTGCCACAATTTTGAAAACATATTTACCAATTACAAAAAAAATATTTCACGTCATTCGCCCTTTTGCGTTATGGCTGCGAGCGGTGTCAGGCTGTTTTGGTACGTTCTGACTCGGAACTTCTCAGTTATGTGTACAGTGAAATTATCAAACTAATTTACGGACACACAATTTACTTGAAACGTTCGTAATTACGTTTTTTTATTTCAGAAAATTATAAATGAAATTCAAAGTGCTGATTTTACTTTACGTTTCGTGTTTTTATACATTTTGAAAAAATCGGAACTTTCATGAAATAATATGAGTTATCAAAGAAATATTTCGAAGTTTTCGCGTTTTTTTTTAGTATTTTTTTTCAAAATGAAGTTCAAAAATAATGTTTGCTTTAATTTAACCACTAAAACTTGAAAATTTCACCTTGACGTCAGCCAATTTTCTGATCAGTGTTTTTGTGGCTTTCTTTTGATTATACTTTCGAAAAAATCGAAGCACATTTTTTTTCTGAAATTGTTTCACGTGACCTTCAAAAATTTATATTTTGAGTACGGGGTCGAAATTTAAAAAAACGCTTCGAGAGGAGTTTCTGTTTGTTCTGTTCTAGTGTGTTCTAAAAAAAAGTAAATAATGAATAGCAAGAGCGATTTTTTTAGAAGTTGTTGTGTTCTTGAAGCATCCAGGATGATGCATCCTTCTCATTTTCTTAATTTGGTTACACTGTAATACAGTGACTGTAATACAGTCACTGTTTATACAATAGGCTGCCTATTGTAAATAAGACAAATGTCAAAAATTAAAAGGATGGTTCCAGAACACTAAAACTTCTAGAAAAATCCCTCTTGTTTTTCATTATTTACTATTTTCAGAACACACTGTTCTAAATTCTCAGCAAATTCCAGATTAAAAACCACAATATTGTATTATCATTTTCACCAGAATGTTCTTTGTTATAAATTTTATTGTTTCACTATTTGTAAATTACGATATAAAATCTTTTGATAACTTTTCACCAGAACGCTGTTGTATTGTTTTTCAAGGTCACCAAAGATCACGAGTAGTTCTCTTTTGAGACGAGTTCTCTCGATTATCTTGTACTAGTGTCAGAAGCAGGCTTCCAAAAAAGCCATCCCTTTGGCGATTTTCCATCCCTATCCCAAAAATTTCCCTATCTTTTGCTATTGAAAGGGATAGAAAAGGGGATAAAGCCATCCTTTTTGGAAGCCTGGTCAGAAGTTGCCAAATTTAAGGAGCTCGGTACACTCCTTGACACATAAGCGACACGAGAGGAGCTTAACCAAAATGGAAAATCTATCTCCTCCTAGGTTTCATGTTGGAATAAGCTGAAATTTGTACATAACTAAAAGGAGTGGTAGGCCAAACTTTAGTTGTATTCCTTTTTTCATAAATTGTTTTAGAATATCCAAAGAACACCGTTTTAGGCAATGAGTCGTCGAGAAATTTCTAACCTAGCCGAAATTAAAATAAATGTCGTTTGTCAAACGTTATTTTTTGCTTCGCTACTGTATAATTCTGAACCTGTATTAATATTACATTATTTTTTGTGCAAAAACCACATCCCCATATTTTTTTTTGTTCGGAGTTAAAATTGTGTGCTTGAATATTCAAACATATTTTTAAAATTGATTGCCCGGCCCAATTTGGTTGTATTTTATGATAACATACTACCAAATTGGGCCGGGCAATCATTGTTATCATACGAAAATGTCATAACATATTAATAATATGATATTATCGATGATAAGAGAAAATGTCACATAAATTCAGACCACTTTCAAATAGAAATTTCGACTCAAACTTCATCGTAAGAAACAAAAATTATAGAGTAGCGTTCTTTTAGTATGACGGACCCTTAGGACTTATTTTTCGAATAACATTCGAATCCTCGGATTATTGCAAACCTCGATAAAATAGCTTCAATTTAACTCCTACAATCCGGAACAACTTCTGGACTCACAGTCTTTTCACGGTCACGCGGGACCGTGGTGTTTAAATCGAGCGTATAACCTTCGTTTCATTATCAACATATATTTTTCACTTGATCATATGGTAATTCTGATAATTTCCTACAATCGTATCAAAACAGAATGTGAAAAAAGTAATTTAAAGGCATCAAATGGTGATAAGACAATATAAAAATCTCAAAATTGCATGTTTTGATTAAAATGTTTACAAAATCAGCTCCTTAAAAATTAAAAAGAATTTATTTCGTCGATTCAATTGGTTGATCGAATTAATAACCCGTAATACACAAATAACTCAGTAGGGAAGTGGTGTGATCTGTATTTACTGAGTTATTTCTGTATAGAACACAGTTTATCACGGGTTATTAATAAACCAATACGGATATTATACTAAATTTCTATTACTAAATTTGCATTCAAATATAAGCCCACATCCGTCTGAAATCGAGCTACAGTTGCTTATTCTGTTAATAAATCTGCCGGATTGTGGTCTTTTTTTTCTTTGTAAGTCAAAAAGTATATTTATAACATGAATATTTAGTCAGGCTGGAACAAAACCAAAGATAGGACGAGTCTTTTTTTGCTAGGTTTTTTTTTCTATTTCGCTTGCCACTCTATCGCTCCACCATCACGGCTCCATCTGACGATTCCGACCGATTCGATTTAAAATATTGCGTAGAGCCGCTAAAGTTGGCGCCAAAGGAACACTCAGGGAAACTTGCAGTTTTGATTGGTTGTTTAACTCGTAGACTTTAGAAGTGAGTCTGTACCCAGACTTGATTTCTGCCATCTAGCTGCCAATCTAAAAATCGAGCCATATAAGCAAAGTTTCATTATTAACATATATTTTTTATTATCTTTAAATCCAATTCAGCCAATTTGCTATACAATTGAAAAAACAAATTTTTTTTTAAACGCATAAAAAGGCATTTAATGGGGATAATAAAATAAAAAGTGCGGAAATTACCTCCAAGTTAACTACACAAAAGTGCTATAATAATATGAAGTTAAACGTTTATTTATATTTTAAACTACGTCATATTAAACTTCAAATGAATCGCTATCCCTCTGTTTAAAAATAATTGATTGTTTTTCTTAAAAATGCTCTAGTAAATGACTCTTAAATTGTTGTGGATATTTTTTTTTCGTTCAAGGTCAATTCAAGTTCATCGTATAAACTCGAAGTCTCACCAAAATAATCGAAAGGGTCGACCGTTCTCATGAAATATTGCAACTATGGGTCAATTATGTATTAAAGGTTACTAGAGAGCCAAAAATGGTCAGATTCCACAGGGGATTTTTGCTCTCTGGGCGCCTTTCAAGTACATAAATGTGACCGTATTGCTAATATTTTCATGCAAATAGTCGACCCTGCCGATTCTTTTGATGGTACTTACAAGTCTCTAAGATGAAGTTTGAAATTGACGGTAATTTGACATACGATACACCATATAGGGCCCTATAGGGTAATTTGAAAAAGTACTCAAATTCCGTCAAAAACATTTGTTGATGAACTTCAAACGTTTTTAAGACTTTTTCTCATTACACCAAAGTCCGAATAAAATCATATGACGAAATAATCCAGAAATAAGGTTTGGAATAATTCATATATTAATTCTTATTTCTTGACAAATAAATCACGTGACCTTTTTGGGAAATATCATTATTCTCAAAACTCTTCAATTAGGTGTTTATTTGCCCACAAATTTTTTCGGCGTTATTTGAGTACTATTTTTTACTTGAACCAAAACCTTATTTATTTATTTGAAGGTCACGTGATCGTTTTTGGACCTTGGTGTAATGGAAAAAAATCTTCAAAATTTCTAAAGATGCTCTTCATTTTTTTCAAAAAATGTTTTAAGCAATTTTTGAAAAAAACAGTACTATTTTGGCCAACCTTATTTCTTGAATATACGGTCACGTGATTATTTTTGGGCTATTGTGTAATAGAAAAAAAGTCTTAGAATTTTTCTGATCACGATCAAAGGTAAAAAATAAGTACTGTAATACAGTATAAATTTTCAAAAAAAAACGCACAAGCGTCATTTTGTTTTAAGTTCATCGATAACTTTACAACTGATCTTTTCATTAATGATTAAGCGTCGTAAAATGCGATTAAATGGTGAATGGCAGCTGGATGGCAAAAATCAAGTCTACGAGTTAAAAAAAATATATCTCGCGTAACGAGTCGAGTTATTAAAAAATATAGCAGATAAATAGTCTATGACGCTGACATTCAAAAAACACTTCCAGCGTAAATCGTAATTGTTGTAGAAGGTAAAAGAACCATTAATTATTAAAACTTCAGTTATGATTATTAGAGTTGTAGTCAATAAAAACGTATACAGATTATTATAAAAGTGCTATAGGATTCTGATTTCCGGCTGATTACTTAAAATCGTCACTATTACATTCTATGAAAAAAAAGATAAACCAGTTACAGCCAGGATGTTTTCATGACTGTCGCAAGTCACTGTGGGATAATCAGTTCCTTGCGTGTGATATTATCACAGCGATAAACCCTTTCGATTAATAAGTCGTGGTGTGAATTGGGCAATTAATTTGACAACGTAACTTTTTCAACTTTTGACCTCGCTAAATTCTTAATTTGAATTTTATAAATTTAACGAGGTTGTACTACCTCGGTTGAACCGTTGTAGTGCCTGGAAATACAAAAGATACTATAATTTCAAACCAATTAAAAACATAAGATTTTTTTATTCTTGTTGTATATCAATTTCGAATTTTTCATTCATCATCAGTACGGTAAAACATAGTATAAAAACAGAAACAAAAAATATTCAGTCTGAAAATATGTTCAAGAGAAAAAGTTAAAAACACTTTTACCGACAAAATAAGGTCGCACACATGTTTTTAACTTTTTCTCTAGAACATATTTTCAGACTGCATATTTTTTGCTTCTGTTTTTATACTTTATCACTTTTTGGTTAGAATGCGACTTCTTTTAAACGTGTTTTAACGTTGTGGCTGACGCAATTTTAACAAAAAGTGATAAGTGGATATCCATCATGATGCCCGAGTATACTAATCTCTTCATTTTGGCCTTTAAAAGAATAGGGGGATAAGCGATTTAAGTTTTCGTTAAGTTACATCATGACGATATTATATCCGTAGCTGATGATGAATGAAAAATTCGAAATTAATATATACAACAAGAATAAAAAAATCTTATAATATTACTTCTCGCCGCAACAAAGTTGTAAACAAATTTTAATTAAAAACATGTCCTTTTAATTTGAGATGACATAATTATTTTTCGGGCAGCATTAGAATTCTTGCAAACTCAAAAAGTTGTTTCACACTGATACTGTACAACTTACAGTATGTACATTTTTCTTCCATTTCACTCGTGATTGTTTTTCTCGAACATACGTCTGACAAAAAATAAATTTTTGCTCGGGACCACTTTTTCGACAAAAATAATCTTTTCTAAAAATTTCCAAATTTGTAATTTCTTTTTGAAAATTCTAGACTGAAGCCAAACTTGACTTTATGTTTTTTCTCAGAAAGAAAACTTTTCTGTGTTAAACACTTCATAGTATGAAGTTCATACGTAACGTATGATACGTTATGTTAACATATGCTTTTAAATGTGATATAAACGAAAAAGTTAGCAATAAAACGAAGATGAAATTAAATTATAACATAATTTTCAGCGTCGATTATCTTCCAAATTCGAAAATGACAATTACGAAATGCTTCCTAAAGATGCTTCCGAAGAAAACACAAAAACCAAAATGGTCCGAGACATGGGTTTATGGACCGGAGTTTCTATTATTATTGGTAACGTTATTGGAGGTGGAATTTTCATCTCGCCCGTTGCCGTTTTTCAACATGTCGGATCCCCAGCAGCTGCTTTGATGGTTTGGGCGATTTGTGGAATGTTATGTTTGACTGGCGCTTTTTGCTATGCAGAACTTGGCCTTACGATACCTACTAGTGGCGGAGATTACATTTACGGTAATTTTTGGTTAAAAATAGTCATTATAACTGGAAAGTGTGTGAAATTTCTTTAATAAAATTGGCCGAGGTGCAAAACGCGAACCACGTCCAAACCCAAAACAAATGTCTCGTGTGGCCTCGCGACTGAAAAATTGGATTGACTTAAACAGTCCACTGCCCTAAGCTCAAACATTAAATAAAGTCCTCGCTGAGCGAGGCTCGCTCCCTAACTGGTACAAATATCGACTCAAAAAAGTGATAACAGTTAGGAAAAATCCTATACTTTTGCTTAGGAAACTAAATTGTTGATTTAATTTCTATTTTGTAATTAAATTCAAATTAAGATAGAAAAAGTTTTGTATATGTAACAGAAATCAAATACAGCCAGCAGTTTTATATCATTTTATTTTTAAAATACTTGTACTCGAAGTTTGATTTGTTTTTGAATCTAGAATTCTGAAATGTAAAAATCAAACAAGTTTACCACCGATACTTTTTTTATATTCTAAAAACCATAATAATTCGAAGAAATTTAAAAAAATATTAAAAAGTACTTTTTGAAATTTTTTCTGCAATTCTGATTTTTCGGGGCTTTGATAAATATAAGCAGAGGTTCAAAAAACTTGTGCCAGTTAGGCAGTGAGGACTATAAGTGAATTTCGTAAAAAATTGTGTTTTTGAATTAATGCTTGATTTTCAAATTAAAAACTTAAGTAAAGAGCGCAGCGATTAAATATATTTTCCAGTTCTCCGTTGTTTTGGTCCACTCATGGCCTTTTTACGATTATGGATTGGAATCCTGGTTATTTATCCTGTCCAGCAGACAATTATGGCGTGGGTTTTCGGTGAATATATAATTTATCCCTTTTTCGATGGGTGTCAATCATCAGCTCTCGCTGCAAAAATGCTAACTGGTTGTGCTATTGCATTTTTAACCTGGGTTAATTGTCATTCAACACATATGGGGACGTACATGAATAATGTTTTTACTGCTTCAAAAATTATGGCGCTACTTTTGATCATATTTTTGGGATTGAAAAATATGCTCACTGGGAATTTTGCTTCTTTAGCATCAGAAACTGTTTGGGAAGGAACTTCGACTAATCTTGGAAGTTATGCAGCAGCTTGTTTATCGGGACTTTTTTCATACCAAGGTAAATTTTTGAAAATAATTGATTTACAATACTAATCTTTGAAACAAGGTCCTGTGGTCGCTTTTCTAACCTACGCTATGAGCAGAAAGTCCGCTGCGTAATTGTTTGACCAATGACTCATTGGCAATGAGCGTCCGTCATTGGCTAACAGCTTTCGCCCCCGAATTACATCATAAGCCTTGATTATCTTATCGAGCAATAAACTAAAACAAATTACGCGTATTGATCTTAAAATTCCGCAACGAACTTTCTGCTCATCGCGTAGGTTAGAAAAGCGACCGTAGGGCGATGTTCCCAAGATTCAAATTAAAATTAAATTCGAAAACTTGAATTTTGAAAAATTATTTTTTTACCAGTTATTAATATTTCGATTCTTATTTATGAGGGTTTTTGACTGTAATTTACAACATGAGGCAGTTAAAAACAAAATTTAAAGTAAACGTTATTAAAAATTCCAATTTCATCATTATTTTTTAGTATCTATCAGAGCCTTACAAGTATTATAACTGTTATCATCAACAAAAATTTGCAGATAATGCGAACCAAACGAAAACCTTAAAAAAAAAGACAAGAAATTATGGATTTTTTTTAATGTTTAAAATTTTAATGAAATCTTAAATAAAAGGTAAACATTATTGGAGTTTATACCAAAGCCTTATTTCACTATATTTTAATATAAAATTGCACCTTACATGAACCAAACGAAACAATATTTATAATTTCTGCTCTGACCCCGTCCTAGAGGGTCATCCGCTTCAACTGCTATACCATACTATATGATTCAAATAGATTGTCCCAGTGAAAAAAGGCCGTTATTGTTCCACCCCACAACACACCTGGAGAGGATTAAAAAAATGCTCTCGTCTTGTATTTTATCACGTGCATAAATCCGAGCTGCCAATTGGCTAAT
>SCLH01000661.1:89254-101310 GCA_004367855.1 Oikopleura vanhoeffeni | reverse complement strand
TCAGTAAAACCCGTCGGTTACCCCCTTAACTCTTCATTCTAAAACATTAATTGCTTGACTTATGCGAAATTTTTCGGCGCATCGTTTTCATCTTTCCATCTAGAAAACAGAGTATACCAAATTCTTTTGGATGTGACGCTCGTTCTTTCGAAGTGACAATTTTTCGAAATTCAGTTTTTGGAAGTAACGGAGGCAATAAGGAGGCAGTATTTTTGTTCATTTTTCGAAATCTCTGAAAAAACTGAACAGAGTTCCGAATTTCCAAAAACGATCTATTTTAGATTCGCAAAAAATTTAAGAAAATAAATTATTTCCTCATTTTTTTTGAAAATTTTAAAAATATATTTTAGATAATTTAACTCGCGAAGGTCAGTTGTTATTTCGAGTTGTCCCAGAAGATTCGTAAAGATTCATCGTTGCAATCTAACCTCAAAATTCAATCCACCGGAATATGCCAAAACTATCAAAAAACTTCTTTCAATAAAAACTGTTTCAAATCAATTCTTTCTGCTCAAAAAGTACATAATACAACTATAAAATATTTTAAATTGATATTGGGTACAAATGAACTGGGTAATATTTCGGCATGCCGCGGCACACAGAGAGGGAGGGGTAGGGTCACCCTACTAGGGTATTATACCATGTTACAGGTAATTGGCAATTTGAGTTATATATCTCTTATTCACACTTTTGTAAATATCCCAGCCCTGATTAGGAAACGTAGTGTGTTTTTAAGGGGATTGTGGGTGCAGTAGTTATTTTCGACCACGGTCGCAAATCGATTTTTCAATTGCATATGAGTCAATCCAAGCCCTTTCGAAATCGTTTGCAATAAAAAAACACTCAAATTCTATCTCTTGACTATTTTTTTCTAAACATTGAAATCGCTTGCTAATGAAATGCCCGAATAATGACAGATATATCGAGAACAACAAAAAACCCATTAGTAGATCAATTTTCACGGAGATTCATGACCAAAATAAAATTGGAAACTTTTGACCAAATTCTAGAAACATTCAAAATATCGTTCGGACTTGCATAAAAACGGAACAAGTAATTCTAGATATATGTATCCTTTCAGAATAAAAAAACAGACTCGCAAAAAATGAATTCTAAATAAAGTATTCTCAATAGATAGTTGTATCAAGATTTTTGCGCCTTTTCAATATTTCAATTTTAGCCTAACAATGTATAATGGCGCGCATGTAAATCACGTAGAATGTGATGCGATGCAATATAAAAAAAATTATTAAAATTTGCTTGGTTTAAAAGTTAACTATAAATAATAGATAAGAATTTAAAAAGAGAGACAAAGAATCGACATGTGCCGTCGTGAGGTATACTTTTTTTTGAAAATAATCTCATTTTTGCCTTATTAACTATAGCAAGGAATTTCATAAAGATCTTGGTTAATTGTAGAGAATTTTTTCTGATCATAATGGATCGGCATATGTGATTTTTGGATAGTGGATATGACGTTATAGCTTCAATGAAAACGAAATACAGCAAGTTAGTTTATGCTTTAAAGGTGATGTGATAATATTTTCTAGAAATGAATCAGTTTTACTCTCAAGGTTACGACTTACAATATACAATGAATAAAAAACTTCACTCAATCTTCACAAAGATATTGGAGTTTTAAAAACGCCTACGTTTTTTCCCCCATACCATGTATGAGAGCACCCAATCCCTAAGTAGGAGGCCGCCTACTACTTAAAAACACACTTACGTTCTAATCTAGGGTCGGGATATTTACAAAAGTGTGAATAAGGGATATCAATATCTCTTTACGAGGAAGATAGATAGTTTCTAATTTGGTCTAGTACATTAGTACTACTTAACTCGTAGACTTGAGAAGTAAGTCTGTACCCATACTTGTTTTCTGCCATCTAGCTGCTAGATTCTAGCAGCTAGATTCTAAAAATCCAGCCAATATATTATAAGCAAAGTTTCATTATTAACATATATTTTTAATTATCTTTAAATACAATTCAGCCAATTTGAATCAAATTGTATAATACAATTGAAAAAAGAATTTTTTTTAAACGCATAAAAAGGCACTTAAGGGGGTTGTGGGTGTAGAATGTTGGAATTGCTGGGGAAAAAGCCCTCACCTCCAGCTGGACTGGAAGGGTCGATAACGGGCAGATAAGAATAATTTAGAAGAAAAATACTGGAGACTGAAACCTTCTCTATCAACTGCAAGTAAATTTTTTGATTTTGGTGAAGGATGGCTCACCGGTGCCGTACTGAAAAACCGGTAAAAATATGTTCTCAATTCACAAATTTAGTTAATTTTCCGTCAATTTTGCTTTAAATTGAATCAAACAAAGATGTTGCGCAAAAGTACGACGTCTTCAAATAGTTAATGAGCCGTCCGGTTTAAAAAAAAATCTCCTTCGGTTTTTAGGCGGTAAAAATTAAATTCAGAAAATCTGTTTAAGCTCGGATCGAGCTGCTCGGTCAATTTTGTTTCAAATTAGATAAAACAGATCATTTATGAAACGTATGATAATTTTCGGATATATGTCGCCAAGCTCGTCGAAAAAGTTATTCTTTGTGGGTTTTTATAAGTAAAATAGGTTCGTTTGATATAATTTCCCAGCAAAGAGTGACATTTATGATGTCTTGTCATCTCGCCTACGCGGGACCAATTCAGTATAAATTATACTGTATAATTCAAGAATAAAACAACAATTTTCTTCAACGCTTGTTTCATTTACACCCACAACCCCCTTGATGGGGATAAGAAAATAAAAAGTTGCAGGGGGATCTTTGCTCTCTAGCGCCCTTTCGGTACATAATTGACCCATAGTTGCTAATATTTTCATGAAAAAGTCGACCCCTTCGATTTTTTTGAGGGTACTTAGTAAGTACTACTTACAAGTCTCTAAGATGAACTTTGAAATTGACGGTAATTTGATATACGATACGAGAAAAAAATTTTTAATAAGAAACATTTATTAACAAAACATTTTCTAACAAAACAATTTCCAACAAAAAACACATTTTTTAACAAAAAACATTTTTTAACAAAAAAAATATTTTTAACAAAAAAAATATTTTTAACAAAAAAAATTTTCAGCAAAAAAAAACATTTTTTAACAAAACTGTCCTCATGAAAATTTCAGAGGGTCAAAAATATTGTTCATTTTTTGCAATTAATTTTCGAAAAATAAGTCAGCATTCGTGATTGGCGGACAATTTCACATAAGATATATCTTAAATGCTTCGAAAATAATAATTGTCATAACATCGTACAGCCTAACTCGTCCCCAGTGTACATGGTAAAAAACCGTGAAAAACTGTTTGTCAGACGAAAAATAGGGCTTGGATGACAATTAAAGAGGTATGTCACATAACTTAGTGTGAGAGTCAATGCGAGAACTCGTGTAGGCTTTCGCAACGTAAAATACAGTATGTAAAAAATTCGTCAAGACAACAGAGGGAAACTTCTCTGAAAAACCTAAATGCAGGAGAATTCTTTCAATCCAGAAGAAATTGGAGCTTTTGGTCTCGACTAATTTTCCTCTCATACAGTATATGTCTAAAATCATGAAAGAATGTGGAGATCACTGGAAATTGTCCTGGTGAAATATATCAGGCAAAGCTTATTTGTCTTATCATTTTACGACAAGCCAAAATTCACGTTCGCGTCCCTTCAGAAGTCAAGTACTCAAGCCAAGTCTTTAATTTCAAATTAGTTGCATAAATTTTATATTCAATCTCAATTATTTTAAATCTAGCGAGAATTCTATTATTGGAGAATAATCATATGCGTGAAATAGGCTCAACTCACTGAACCAGCATAAGTTATGGTATAACAATTCCGAATGTAGTGTAATTAAAAACTTCACGACCGTGCTAATTCGTGCCAGTTACACAGTTCAGACGACAAAACTGTGTCAGAAAAAAAAAAGGTGGGTAAATGTAGGGTTTCCGCAGGAACCCATCTTTTTGTACGAGCAAAAAGTTTGCCATGCCCAAAATGTACCAAATTTTGGTGAAGAAAAATATTCGTAGTAAGGATTGATTTACAATTAGGTACAATGTGTCTGAACGTGAAAACGAGCAAACTGTTTGTTGGAAAAGGCTAGGTTTAGGGTTTAAATAATACGTTGTTGTTCCGCAGGACACGACCATTTTGAATTTAACAATAACCATAGTCTTTTCCGACAGAAAGTTTGCCAGTCATATGTACACAATAATACTGTGTGTTCGTAAGAAATCCTGCTTGATAAATGTTTTAGCCGCAAATTTGTCAAGTTCATGTTTCGGACTGATAGCCGGTATATAAAGAATAAAATAATAATAAATATAAATTGAACATTTAAAGACTTTTGCGTTTATTTTGTAGAGTTTAATGATAAATTAATGAGAAAAAGATCATAAACATGGGTATAGGTCTTATACCATGTTTATGCGTCTGTTCTCATAATTACATTAGAACTTGTAACAAAAATAAACGCAAAACGCTAAAAGTCAAAATTTTATTTTGTGAAAAGTTTTTTTCTTGTCAAAAAAAACTTTCTTGTTATAAATTTTGTTAAAAAAAACCCTGCCTTATACGACAGCCATATATAGCGTTGTGAAAAGTATGCAAATTACGTCAAAACATTGTTGAGAATTCAAACGTTTTTAAGACTTTTTCTCATTACTCAAAGTCCGAATAAAAATCCGGTACGAAATACTCAAAATATTAGGTGGAATATGTTTTCTATTAATTTCTTATTTTGAATAATAAGATCACGTGACCTTTTGGACATATAGATCTGCTAAGCACTCTTAACTTGGTGTTTATTTGCCAACAAATTTTTTCGGCGTAATTTGAGTATATTTGTTTACTTAAATCCAAAACCTTATTTCCTTAATTGAAGGTCACTTGAGTTTTTTTTGGACCTTTGGTGTATATGAAAAAATATCTTAAAAACTTTAAGACAGCTCCTCATATTGTTTTTTAACAAAAAGTTTTAAGCAATTTTTTAGAGAAAAACAGTACTGTGCAACCTTATTTTGAATATACGGTCACGTATCATTTTTGGCTTATGGTGTATGGAAATAAGTCTTAGAATTTTTTTCTGATAACGATCAAAGTTTATTTGGTAATTTTTAAAAAAAATTCAAAAAAAATTAAGGTACAAGCGGTAGGATAGAAATGAAGGTAATAACTAGCATTTTTGGGGAGGACGCATCCGTCAACTTAACAGGGTTAGTACAGTATATATCAAAAAGAAAGCAGAAACGGCGTCATTTTGTGTGACATTATTGGATACTTTAACTGATTTTCATAATGATTAAGCGTCCTAAATCGATTAAATGGTGAATGGCAAGCGGATGGCGAGAATCAAGTTTAACGAGTTAAACGAAATAATGTACAGTATGTGTTTTTTTTACTTGCGAAATTAAAAATGTCACTTGAGGTAATACGGCCAATCAAAAATGGACTGGGTGGATTTTATTTTGAAAGCAAAACATACACGATTAAGAGGTTGACAATATAATACTAGTACAATTTTTATGGCCGTATTCTAAGTGAAATTTTCATTTCGCAAGTAAAAAACATACTGTACTAGACCGAAACAGAAATATCTCCTTCCTCTAAAGGATATACTCAGTATCGTTGATAGTTATGAATAAATTGAGTACATTCGTGAATATTTTTCGAAAATTTTTTTTTAATTTTTTAAAATTCCGAAAAAAAACACGTTCTCATGGGTCGAATAGCTGATAGAAAATTGTAAATATTATGTATGTTTCATGAAGCAAGCAATTTTTAAAAATGCTAATGTCAGCTCGTTTAACTCTCAATGCGTAGAGCATGTCTGAGAATTCGCATATCTTTTTCGCCAAACGGAACTCATCCCAAAACGTTTACACTCTGATAGGCGGTGTTCGAATCCCACTATGTCGTCTCAAGATATCTTGAGTATATATAGGCAGGACTTGCAATTGGGACCGCTACATGATCGGGCTTGGAGATCACTCAAGCAATCACTAAGCACATCTTAGACAACATAGTGATCGAACACACGCTATAGAGATTTAAACGTTTGAGAATGAAGTTCCGTTGGAAAAGGAATCCAGAAAAACATATATTCAATGAATGTGTTTGATTTAATCTGAAAAAATGTAAATAGTATTTTTGCAAAAATGAGAATTTAGGTTTTCATCATTTGGAGGATTCGATGAAAATATAAACGGCGACATTTCTAGGCGGATCAACTGGAGTACAGAACTCTGAACATTGACACATTGTGGCAGCATGCAGGTTTTTCTGATGGAGAACATAAATCAAGCAGTGCTTGACAAGCATTATAAACAAGCAACAAATGTCATTGCCGTCCAACAATTACTACGTTTTGGTGTGCAATCGAAAGGATTGAGCAAAATGGGAGCATTCAGGGTACCTAAAGAAGTACGAGCGCGAATTTTAACTAATATAAAAAGTTGCATGTATTTTCGTTCGTCTAATGATAGCTCCTGACTTATACGCCACTTTTTTCAATAGCTTGAAAAAAATGAAGTGAAGACATCGTCAAAAAGCCGCATTTTTTGTTATTTAAGTTCTATAACGAAAGTCAATCATTAAGGGGGTTCCAGGTATTTTTAAGCGGAAAAATGAATTTACATGTATATACTAATAAGTAAAAAAGATTACATGTATATACTAATGAGCAAAAACATTTATTTCCACAATTATATTAATTATTAACTCGGTAAGACGCAGTGTAACTCTGACTCGATTATGGCGAGCGTCGCCATATGACGCCATTTAATCGCATTTACGACGCATTTACGAGCGTAAATTACGGGACGTTCTTATCCTCATAAATTGCCTTAATCGTTTAAATTTTATTTTTTTCAATTGTTATGCAAATTGGCTCAATATATTTAAGTTATTGAAAAATGTATGTGATAATTGAAAGCTTTGCTATATGGGTCGATTATAAGTATCGAGTCGGGTACAGATTAATGCTAAAGTTCGAGTTAACTAGATGCCTTGCCGCCCGTGCAGCACTGCATGCCTATATAAAATGCAATATCTATGTTTATAAGGACCATTAAGGGGGTCAGGGCGAGCTTAATGAGAATTGAAAACATATAAGATTGTAATAAATATATAGAATTATTGATATAGTAATGTTATTTAACTTAAAAAACATTGGTCAGTTAACTAAAAAGGTTCACACTATTTGCGTATGTCACGTAAATTTACACTTTTTGCGCTGATATGCATTCCATCGGGTGTATATTGTAGAAAAAATATTTTATATGTAATATACGTAACTGAACTGTTTTCTCAATGAAAAATTTGTTTAAAAAACTTTTTGTTTTCTGAGAAATATTTATTTTGATCGAAACAAATTATTGCCAATTCAAACCTTTGTCAATAGTAGATACAGGCTTTGCACCATGCGCAAACATTTCTTACTTTGTTTGTAGACAATTAAAAGGTTTGTATTCACACATGGTATTCCACAAAATTATCTAAGGTAAATTATGATAATTAAATTAATTTTCTTATCAAAATTTTAAGGTCATAAAAAATTAAATGGAATCGTAATTTCACTCTTACTCAAAAACAAAAGTTAAGAGGTTAAAACTTTCAAAAATGAATTTATAGAGGTCGATTAACTATAGATTCTGGGTTTTAGATATTTTGGAGCAAAAATATATTTTACTACTTTGTAAAAGTGCACCTGTTATGTAACAAGATGGACTGTAAAATTTTCCTGCCAGCAAGTTGTTCAAAAGTGTTTAAACGAAGTATTTTACATGTCACTTGAAAATCTGACCAAAATTGATGGAGGAGATCGATTTTTGAAAAATGACTGAAATAGCATATTTTTGGCGCTCAAGAGCATTTTAGTGCAAAATTCTAAAATTTCTGCCAGCATATTATTGACATTTTCGTTTTCCCATAAGTGTTAAGATTAAATTAAAAATCACTTTATATTGACGGAGGAGATAGATTTTTAAAAATCGTCATCTTCCCAACCTTTTATACTCTATAGCGCTACTCCAAAATGATGAAAATCGTTTACGATTGTCAAATTTTTTAACAATTAAGTTCCAAAGTCAAAAATGACCAAAAATCCTTACCCTGACCACCCCCTTTAAGTCTTCGATGTACAAATTCAGAAAATTATCTCGCTAATGATTAAAAAAAAATGTTCAAAAGTTAAAAATTAACTATCTTATTTGATCGAGGAAAAAATATAGAGTATTAATAATAAAAATAAGTATTAAAGAGTATTAAGCATGAAGTGATTCGTGATTGGTTCAATCAATTCGGCCAATCAGCGCAAGAGCAGTTCAGCAAAAAACGCACAAAAAAATTTTGCCAAAAAGTTTCAGCGTTCACTTGATCGACGATGATCTCATTATGTATAAGGGTCGAAAACCCCGTTTAAAGTCGATCAGGCCCTGCAGTGCCTGACGGGCGGCTAAGAGTTACAAAACGGTAAAGAGTGTAAATTGTTGATCGAATGATTTATTTCTTATTGTTCAGAAATAATTAGAACCCACTAAATTGAGATGATTTGAAATAAGGAATTTCAAAAATAAAAATCGGTTTTAATGTGTTCAAGCTATCTTGTAGAGCTTTTTTTCTGGTCATTTTAAGACCTAGGATTTTTTTTTAAGAAAATTTTCAAAAAAATCGATTTTAAGGATGTGGGGGACGATAATTTGGCTCTTTTTTACACATTTTCAAGCAAAGTTTCTGAGAAACCTGGCTTCAGAAATAATTAATTTTTCTTCCAAATACGTAGTACAACTCTTAAGGAAGTTGCCAGTACTATTCAGAGCATCTGATACCTCAACCTACGCTCAGAAAATGGTTTTTAGTAGGCGTCTCTAAAAGTACTGAAAAGCCTACTCCTCATTCATTTCTCATCATTTTTACTTGTTATTTGCAATTTAACTTTCAAATATAAATGCGCATCTCCGAGCGATAGAAAATTTTAAAAAATTTGCCTCTANAAATCCTAATAAATCAAATCCCCGTAATACTGGAACCAAACATTCGAAAACAAATTCAATTATTTGTATGGAACCGAATCGAAATTCTTTATAATATGTTTAAAAGAAAATATTCTACGATCCCGTTTTTTGCCTTTTTTGGATGATTTAAGGTATGCTTGAGCCACAATTGTGGCTCTGTGCTCACAAGGGTTAAGCTATTTTGTAAAGATTTTTTTTTGGTCATTTTAAGACTAAAAATCGATTTTTCGGTCAATTTTTCGTGATTTTACAGATAGTCTGGAATCCAGTTTTAGCGAAGCCGTATGAAGTGCTAGAAGGCTGATTTTTTGGCCAGTGAAAATTAAGCGTTTTTCGGTTAGCTGTTTTTTTGATTGACGGTCGGCGACTAATATTTCACGTCTAATCACCGGTGAAGTTCAAGGTCAATCTCAAGTTCATCGTATAGACTTAAAAAAACCCTCAAAAAAATCGGAAGGGTCAACTTTCTGATGAACGTATTAGCAACTATGGGTCAATAAAGTACTGAAAGGTCGCTAGAGAGCAAAAACTGGTCAACACCCTAGGTCAACCTCAAGTTCATCATTTAGACTTGCAAGTACCCTCAAAAGAATCGGACGAGTCAACTTTCTCATGAACGTATTAGCAACTATGGGTCAATAATGTACTTAAAGGTCGCTGAGAGCAAAAACTTGTTTGCTCTTTAGCGACCTTTCAGTACATTATTGACCCAAAGTTGCTAATACGTTCATCAGAAAGTCTATACAATGAACATGAGATTGTCATTGAACTTTCACCGGTGATTAGAGGTCAAATATTGGTCGCCGACCCTCAATCACAAAAAAAAGGCTTACCGAAAAACGCTTAATTTTCACTGGCAAAAAAATCAGCCTTCTAGCACTTCATACGGCTTCGCTAGAACTGGATCACATACTACCTGTAAAATCACGAGAAATTGACTTTAAAGTCGTTTTTTTTTTGAAAATTTTACATAAAAAAAAATCCTGCGTGTTCTAATGACCAGAAAAAAATTCTCTACAAAATAGCTTGAACACATTAAAACCGATTTTTTATTTTTGAAATTCCTTATTTCAAATCGTGATACTGACTTACAAGCCAGACATTTAGGAACATTAGTAAGCAAGGATTTATTTGCGAGGACATACAATTATTTTTTTACCTTGATTGCCAATTTTGCAGGACCGTCTACTGTTCTGCCGTCATCATCAGGTCCCCAACTAGCTGAATATATATCAACGTGATCTTGATTGTGTCCAATTGATTTTGCTTCAACTAAATCGGTGACGTCTCCATCAAGCATTCGAACTCCACCAACTTTCGCATGGTACGCAATACCTAGAAATAATATCAAAATTTCGATATAACGGCATTTTGTATCAAATTACTAGTAGTATAATTTTATAATAAATTTCCGAGTAGCAGTTTGGAAAATCAAAGATGGTTAATTTCACATATATATTTCACATGTATGTTATAACGTTATATTAAAAATAGCCTTTCTGCTATCTTGACTAAGAGACTACAAAGTTTGAGGATTTCTTTATTTATTCAATAAGGCAAAACATAACTTGATAGTAAACGTGCAGAACGGCGAGTTTATATAGCACAGAAATATTACTCAACGGAAGGTGGCCAGCCGTTATGGTGGTGGTGGTCAATTGACCAGTAAGTTTGGGTTTTAGAAACCAAGAGTTATGGTTGAAGTATTTATGACGATTGATTACTGCATGACAGAAAATAGAATACGGTATTTTGTAGCGATAAGCGCGTTTCGTTTTCTCTCATTATACAATTAGATAAAATACAAATGTGTAACATTCAATATTATTCACGTACGAGTGCTGTTCGGTTCAATAATAAATCTCACGCTAATAAAATTGGTCAAAAAATAAGGCACAATGAAAAAAATGTGAAAGTGGTAAGCGTAGCCACAATCTGAGTGTGAGAGCTAACAATTCTAACAGAACTTATGCTTTTGAATAATTAATCTTCTTGAATTCGAGGCCAACAGAGCAAAATATGCAAAACCATAATCATTCGCATACACGTATATCTTTTTCCCAACCTAAGTCCATCTTAAAAATGCTTACTTAGTAAGCCTTACTATCTCTATAGCGGGTGTCGGAATCCAACTAATGTTGTCTGAGTGATTGTCTTGAGTATGATTATAGGCAAAAGTGCTTGATATTGGAACCGCCTAAGTTGATCGGTGTGTAATCACTTTAGCAACCACTAAGACAATCACTGAGACAACATTAGTGGGATTCGAACACGCGATATAGAGATAGTAAGCATTTTTAAGATAAACTTAGGTTAGGAAAAGAATATGAATCATATCATATGATGCATATTTTTTAATTTTGATTTTTCTATGAAAATATTATAAATACAAGGGATTGAAAATAACTCGAAACTGAGTACTACCTCCCATTGGGTAGATATCTAAATAAAATCTGACTCGAAACACTAAAAAGAGCGGTTTGCAAAGTCGATGGCTATCAATCAAATACGTTTGCCCAATAGTCTTGCGTATGCGACATAGAACGAACCTGTGAAAAGCTCTAATCTGATGAAAAAATATGGAACATTTGACGAAAAGCCCCAAAAATTCTACATAATTCACAATTTTGATAATTAAAAAAAACAAATTTACCTGGCACACAAACGCCATTGTTGGCGGATGCTGACACTTCTCCAGCACACCTTGTTCCGTGTCTATTAATTTCTTTAATATATCCTTTCAAATTATCCGTCATAGGAGGTTCTGCAATATTGGTCGTATAACTAAATGCATAAATTATCGAGGATTTTTTTTAATTATGAAAGAATAAAGTTCATAACTTATAAATTAATTCTTAAGAAAACTTTCATTTTGACCTTTTAACTTCGATTGAATTTCAAATGATGGTCATTGTGGTGCATAAATGATGCAATTTTTGCTAAAAATTTGAAGATCTGAAAAAAATAAGTATTTTTTTGATGACATCCAAATTTTTAGAAAATGATTTATCCATCGTTCTAGATATTATGTATTAAATCGTCTTAAGGGG
>SCLH01000661.1:63725-88638 GCA_004367855.1 Oikopleura vanhoeffeni | reverse complement strand
AAAAAATATTCGAATTTTGAAAATTCTAGATTTTGTTCTAGATTGTTTTAAAAAAAATAATTGCCACCATGAGATTCCTTGGGTCAACTTTAGTCATAACCGATATTAATGTATCATAAATTAATTCTATAAAGGGCTAAAAAAAAACCGACACCCACCCCCTTAAGCCAAATGGATAGTCATGAGTAGCCCCCATTAATAATGGTTCATCGGATTAGGGTTGGAAGATACAAAAAACAAACAAGAAAAGTACCCTCTAGAATATAGAGTCCAGATTGTTAATTTAAAAAAATATGTTTAGTAAAAAAGCTTTGTAAAGTATTATCGGAAAGACCATCTTTCAAAGTCGACTGAACGAAATAGTTATTGAATGTTTCTTTGATAACTTTTAGAATGTTAAACAGATTTCGACAACATTTTTAAGAATTGTGACAAAACGGTTTAGTCAAAACCACTAACTATCTAAGTGATTAGCTCCGATTTTGGATTTTTGAGTTCTAATTGAAAGTTCAAAAGCCTAAAAAAGCAGAAACGCGTTATACCAAATTTAAAGGTACTTTAATTTGCTCGAAAATTTTAAACAATTTTCGGCTACAACCCGTTAAATACAGGTTGGTATTTCATTCAAAAAGCATGTTAACCGGGTTAACTTAACCCCCAGCTGCTCCCCTGTGTTTTAAAGCACAGAGATCAAAACAAAGACCCACAGAAGTGGACCTAATTGTTAAGATAAGTTTTTTGTGGCATTTAGCAGGTACTTTTCAGTCAGCTAGAGATTTTTGCATTTCATGCACTCCTGAAGGCCCAGAAGAAAATTCATTTTCCCCGCGCACATGAAACTTAAGGTGAGCTTTTTGGGCAAAAAAAGTGGGGTTTTCGTGTGTTAACAGGGCTTTTTTGGGTGGCCCACAGTGGGCCCACTGTAAATTGCATAATAATAGTTTACCAAATTTTGGCTTTAATTACCTTGATGCATCATGAATCTTTAATTTCTCATTTCTGGTATTATAATGGGGCGTTGGGTCATCATCATCAGAGTTAACGTCATAAGACGCCAGCGCGTCGTAATTTTCGGCCAAATCGGGATGTAACATTTCAATTCCATCGTCTAAAATTGAAACTACAACGCCTTTGCCAGTATAGCCCATTTCCCAAGCTGCTGTCACGTTCATATGGCGAGTTTCTTTTGCGTTTCGCTGCATATATTCAGGATTTACATACCACATTTCCTACACAAAAATATATTTAAGCATTTTAAACAAACTGGCACATTACTGACATCCTTGGTTTTTAAGAAACTAGGCACCATAATGATTACATACTAGTATAAAGAAAAGTATAAAAATTCTCAAAAATACTTCAAATTGCTCTCTATCCTCGATAGTGTTATTGCGCATTAGATTCAAGAAGTTGGTAGAAATTTACCACGGAAAAAGCAGTTGAAAAAAATAAAATTATTTTGAAGGTTGAATAAAAACGAAAAAAATTCAACTTCCTATTATATCCCCTATTTACAATTTTTGTAGATATCCCGGCCCTACTACTTAAAAACACACTACGTTTCCTAATCAGGGACGGGATATTTACAAAAGTGTGAATAGGGGATATGAGGTAACGATGTTCATGAAATCCACTGCGTTGATCACGCCTAAGGAAAAACCAGAAGATCATAAAAAGTCGGCATTACAAAAAGGTAATAACAAACATTTCTCAAAAACTTTAATTATTTGGGCTTAAAATCTCGCGTTTACCAGACTATCAAAATAATCAATCAAAATTTACATCAATTCTTTGAAGCGAAAGTTTCTCGAAAATTTATCTAATAACTTTTTAACTGCTAACTTTTGATAGTATTCAGACAGTCTGGATGTAATTACTCGTTTAATGAGCCGGGTTAAAAATTCATTGCAATTTCACGGGGGAAACAATGCTGATTCGAAATGTCACATTTTTTAATTCAAGTATTTTTATTCTTGAAAACTATATTTCGTTAATTATTTTTGATCGGCTGAAATTTGTGAGATATTATAACCCATTCAGAGCACTAACTTCGATTTTTAGCATATAAAACTCCATTTATCTGATTTTCCAGAAGTAGGGCCGTTATTACAAAATAATTAGCTACATTTTGAAGAAATAAATTTTTGAAAAAAAGCATTTTGAAAATTTGTGAAATTTTTTTTGGTCATTTCGTAGGAATGTCAGACTCTAATGTTTTTCAAATTTTTTTTCTTTGATAGCAACCGTTCAAAAGTTAAAAATTTGCCCACTACGCATCAGTGATGCAGCATCATCTTAATTTTGAGGTATTTTCACAATAATCAAACAGAATCAGTGGTTTTATTGTATTATAACCTAGTTATTAAAGCATTTGCTTATCTCTCACGGTATTCAAATTTAAAACTCAATCATTTTTAATTGTTTTTTTATATCCAGGTCCTGGAATTCCAGGAAACGCTTAGCCTAGGTGTTACTTTAAAATCATAATTTAGCGGTCACCCTATAGAAACTGATACGCTTGTGGTCTTACTTTCTCCCCCACCTAAATATTGCATAATTATGATCGAACGGACCTCAGAATTAAAATACCCATTAACAAAATATCTAAGTTTTGAAAGAATCCACTTATGATAAATATGGTCTAGGAGTGCCAAGAAACAAGCTAATCAGCTTGACTTTTTCCCATGATCCTGAAACTATTTTAAACTGAATTCAGCTATTTTTCGATTTGATGATACTAGCTTGAAATTTTAATTATCATCAGTTTCCTAACAGAGTAATTTGCACAAAATTGTTATTGAAATTATTATTATTAGAAATTATTATTCAGCATATTTTATGCTTTATATTATGAAATATTTTTTCAAATATTATAGTTTCAATAAACAAATGTC
The DNA here is from genome assembly GCA_004367855.1 of Oikopleura vanhoeffeni. Classification (NCBI taxonomy): domain Eukaryota; kingdom Metazoa; phylum Chordata; class Appendicularia; order Copelata; family Oikopleuridae; genus Oikopleura; species Oikopleura vanhoeffeni. Next base: position 85,744 of record SCLH01000661.1, on the reverse strand, counting down.
AATGACATTATGTCATTTTGATTTTATTCGAAAGAATTAAGGAGGCTGTAGGGTCTTCAAATCCAATATCTGACATTTTGAATTACAAAATTTGAAACGCCTATAACTGTAGAATCTCAGAACCTTGAGCTGTTAATAACTTAAACGTGGGATTATTATCTGCCTTAACCATCCGGTTAACCGCGCTGAACCAAACTACTATTTCCCCTTATAACTTGTATACGGTGTTTGTTCATATTTTCGAGAAAAAAACAGTTCACGAAGGACTATAAAATATCCTCAGCTAAATCACTCTCGACTCAATTTTTTGAAAAAAATAAAATTTTAGTGCTAAAATTACTTTCAGATACATTTTTTTTATATATATAGAAAATATTCAGAAATTGAATATAATAATATTCAAACGCTTGACTACATAGCTGTCAATTTATTTTTGTCTAATTTTGATTAGTGGCGCTGCTGAGCTTGATTTGAAAATTACGAAATATTAATTTTGCTTTTTCCGGAGTCGTAAAAATTTTTGAAATCATTTTTGAATTCTCCGTGGTCATTTTAGTCATAAACACCATAACAATTTCTATTTTTGTATATTTTTCACTAAAATCACATTTTTTGATTCGAAATCAACCTGCTTAACCCTCCGAAGCACATGAAAAAAATTTTCGCCGAGGCACAATAGGCTATTGTCAATAGCCTTTCAGGAGGCTATTTTTTAAGCGTTATTTACATAAAACTCTTATGAGATCAACCTTCAATTTTTCCTTTATGATCAAGTTGAAGGTTTAAATTTTCGAATTTTTTTTTTATATTCTAGGAATTTTATGTTTAATTCTAGAAAAAAAGTTTGAAAAGCAAGGTAAATTAAACCACGTGATACTACCTCATGGTAGGCTCCAGGAAATGTATGTTTATCTTAATAACTGCGCAGTGCTCTGTTCTACGCAATACTTTTGTTTGATTGACTATATCTGTTTGGAATCAAAAAATATTTTCAAATAAGTTCAAAATATTCATGAAAAATCACGTTTTTAAGGAAAAAATTGTTAGTTTTCTCGATTTAATGAAATTATTTGATTATTATTACAATATTAAGGCAAATATGGTATAAAAGTACCACTCTGGCATGATATCCACAAATTATATATTTTTTCAAAACATATCATTTTATCCATACTAATATCGAAATAAGATATTTTGAAATTTCACTNTTGTTCTCTGCACACTGAAAATGGCTGTTTAGCCGATACGTCAAAAATAAACTATTTTTAAATAGAAAATAAATAATAATGATATTTGAATGTTTCTATTTTTCGTCAAAGGGCAAATTTTTAGCGTCAAAGGGCGAATTTTTGAAAATCTAGAATTTATTAAATAAAAATAATTAAATATTGAGATAACTATAAATGGATCAAAAATGACAATCTTGTCGAGAATGTTAATCGCTTTAATTTGTCAATTTTTTGAAAACTCTGGGGCGCACGGTGGCCGCGTATATCGTCAATGGCCCTTTAACTTTGTTCAAATTTCGGCTGTGAGTTTTTTATGAGAAATAAATCGATCCGAACCAGGGAACCAAAATGGTAGCCAGTAACACTCCAAAATTGTGAAACGTATGAATTCGAATAAAAGTGAACCCAGGGTGTCCGCAGTCGAGCAAAATTTTAAGAACAATCATTTTCAAAAACAACATTTTACGAAGAATTTAACAGTGATGACGAAAATTAACTTTATTTTGAAAAAAAATTAACAAAGCTGAATTCTGATTGGTTCAAATTTAAACCAATCAGGGTCCCGGAAATTAATCATCAGTTTAACTAACTTTTAATTGATGATTCCGAAAATATATATTTTATCATGACATTGCCATCAAGTTTTGGGGTTTTTTTGTCCTTGAAATTTAAAAAATCGCTGAAAAATGCCAAATTTTGGCTTAATAAGTCTCTAGCGCCTCGAATATATGTTGGGCCGTGAGATATTATGTCCATTCACAATAATTTTTATTTGCATTTTTCTAGAATAAAATGAAAAAAATAAATTTGTATGAACATCGAGATTCCTATTGGTCGAAATTTGAACCAATCAGAATCGATCATTTTGAATCATTTTATTAACTCATTTTTTGTGCTGAATTCAGAAATATACATGTATTTTTTGTTTTATGTTTTTGTCAAGAAATGCCTTTTTTAGACATTTGCAATTCTCAAAAACGGCCAAAATTGGTTTATTTTGCTCAAAAGCCTCTAGCGCCTCGAATATATGTTGAGCCGTAAGATTTATTTCCATTTACAATAAATTTATTTTTGCATCTTTTTATTGTAAAATGAGATAAATAAAAGTGTATAAACATCGAGATTCCAATTGGTCGAAATTTAAACCAATCAGAATGACTATATAGTAGTATCAAAATATGCGCAATAAGCTACTTTTTGGAGACAATATAATCAACAATTTGTCTAAAATTACCACATGTGGCGCTAGAGCCAATTTTATGTTTTGATGACAAACCGGAAGTTGTATTTTTGAGGTTTGACACCATCAAAAAGTTAAGTGGTGTTTTTGAACAACTAAAATTTGAAAAATGGTTCTTTTCCGTTCCGATATAAATAAATGTTTTGAACCTTTGAAGCGTGAAATTGTTCAAAGCTCATTCCAGTCATAAAACTTTGATGATGACTACCTAATTTATTCTAGAATTTTGTTTCGAAATCATTTTTTTTTGGAAATGTTTTTTGAACAACTTATATGTGTAAAATGGTGCCTACTCCATCCGATATAAAAAAATGTTTTGCACTTATTTACCGTGACATTGTTCAAGGCTCAATCTGTGAATAGGATTTTTGTGTGGCCGCTCTAATTCATTGTTGAACTTTCTTCCAAAGTCAAAAAATGGTGTTTTGGACACCTAGGAGTTAAAATGGAGAAAAGTCCATTAGAAATTTTTTCTTCAATGGGGTCGATTACCTCACCTCCAGGCATTTTTAAGACGATCTGAGAACTTTCATTTTTTGACTTGGCTGAATCGCGTCCACTCTAATAGGGCACCAACTTTTCCATTGTTTGATTGAGTTCATTTAGTTTAAAGCTAATATCTTCCATTTTTCGTCAAATCTGGTCGTTTTTAAATAATTTTTTTTGTTCAAAGATAATTATTTCTAGAAAAAAAAATTTTTGCCCTTTGACGGTCTTAACCTTTTAAGGCCCTTTAACGAAATTTTTTTTTGCCCTTTGACGACGTTTTTTGAACTTTTTGCCCTCGTACAAAGCCTTTTTGCCCTTATGACTAGGAACCAAGCAGAAGGGCAAATTTTTCAAAATTTGCCCTTTGACGTTTTTGCCCTTCTCCTGGCTACCCTTATTTAAGTTATTTTTTGTTTAACCTCCGAATGCAGAAAGTTTTATTTTTAGACCTGGTCTTATTAAACCGGATTTTTATTATAGTTATACGGCTTAACTTTTTGCAGGTCTTTTCTTTAACAATTTCAGAAAGTTTTCCCTGAGCTAACTGAAACTCCGTTTCGATACAGCTACATCTAATTTGTTGATGACAAATTGTCTATGTTTTTGAAGGATTGAGTTATAATGCTAAGCTCAACAAGAAGGTTTTTTATTTATTAAAAAACTCAATAAAATTCTAAAAATAAAAGGTTATTAAAAACATGCTCGCTGATAACGATGCATCGAAATAACGGAGATGAGTTCCGGTTACAATCAAAAATTTTAAAATAATTTGTCCTGTTTTTTTTCGTCATATGCTTCCAATAATTATAAATAAGATTCAGTACACATGATTAAGGCGATACAGTGAAAATTTGAAGAAAAATCCGTGAAATAGAGATTAAGTAAATGAGCCCTCAAGGATGCGCTACAAAATACAACACGGGTCGGTTTGATGCTAGAAAACGTTTATTGGAACCACAGTAGTGTGTTACAAATACAAAAGAAAAGTGGGCAGGAGTGAAGACTGTATCAGGCAATCGATACTTTTCGGAACTGGTACAGGTACTCGAAACGCCACTTGCACTTTTGAAATCTACGGCACTGTAGATCTCTCCAAAACGAATGCTCAATTCTGTAAACAGATTGAGCCCAATCCAAAACCTCGAAACCTAAAAACAATTGGTTTAGAGAATCGTGATTATCTAATATTTTAACTAACCGATGTCGGGAAATTTTATTACCCGAATGAATCGGTGTTGCGAAAAGCTGGCTTAAATAGCCGCTTCAATTTGGTTGCTCGCCTAGTGGTGGCGTATGACCAGAGTGGTTCTTAATAATGACATAACTAATAATTCTTTATAGATATTAATTATAACTTACGTAATCCCCGCTTAATAAATCGTGAAACATAGTTTCATCGATGTAGTTTCATTATTATAACCTACTTTAATGTATACCTATTTACCTTATTGGTCTTCCATTCGTCGTGATTTATTCTTGTGCATTTGTGCCTTAGAATAGTTGTCCTCGTTTCTCTTGGCTTCGTACTGAAAACGTGCCTTTCGGCGGAACGTGTTGCGGTCTATTGCGTTATGGCGGGTGGCGTCACCGTGTGCCCAACGTTGGTCTTGCTTGAATAGCGAGACTGAATTTAACCATGCTGGTTTAATGGCTTGTGCCAATTTTCCTTCGCGATCTAGTTCGATAGCCATCATTTGGCCGAATTCATCTAAGAGTACCAATGGTTCTTTGTGGTCCCGAAATAAGTTCGCGAGTTGGTACATGCGGTTATTTTTAGACGATTTGTTCAAATCTTTAAAAATATCTTGGCTACTGGCTTGCAATAAATTTTTTATGTTGGCGATTCGCCCAAAAACAAAATCATTTATCAAGATATTTGAATCTAAAATTTGCAACGTTGCCACTTTTAGTTGCTCTATATCCGAGCATGTAGCTACTGCTTTCTTATCTAGCTTGACCTCATTTTCTTTGGCTTTACCCTCCATTATTTTTACAAAATGGTCGAAAGTTGACTCTTCAGAGGCTCTATTATGCATCTGATCTCTATCTACTAGCGGGCCGTCCAGTCGCAACTGTAACTGTATCTCTGCTGGTGAACCATCGTCTTTCATGGACACCTTAATTTTATTTTAAACAAAATCAGTTTTAGAATTTGTAGTAAGCTTTAAATATTACATTTACTTTTTTATCGAAAAATTTAATAAAAAAAAATTGCTTTATTCTCTAGAATTATTTTACGTACACTGAAACATAACCAGATTGGTTTCATGCTGCATGGACAAGAATCGTTTAGTTCTTTTCCTTTTTTGCATACTTTAAAGTAAAATGCGAGTAATTCTGGATGGATTGCCAGAATTTTAACATTATTTTCAACTAAGAAAATGTTGAAATCCTTTACTTCACAAAGTAATTCTCGGTACAGTGCTACACTTTCTTGTACATCAGGGTCTTTATGGGAGAAGTGGTAAATGTTCTAAGTACACAGTTTTAAAAAATTTTCTTAAAATTGAAAAATTAAAAAGTTCGTGAGTTTCTCACAGTCTTGATTGGTGGGAATATTGGTTCGATTTGAACGAAAACCAATCATGCTTATGATTCGTTGACACATTTTGTTCTCACCACCTGATAGGCCGAATTTATTGGTTCGGTTATGACTTGGCCAATTAAAACGTTTTTAGATTCAGAATTTTTAATCGGAGAATTTATTTTGATTACGAAGGTTTTAATCTTAAATGTTTAAGCTTTTAATTTAAAAGGGAATTATATGTAATCAATTGGACGTGCCTTAATCAACGATGTCGGCGTGTTCTGAAAAGGTAGAATTTATAATAAAACGAGAAACATTATTTTATCAAAATATTTTTTGAAACTGTCCGTCCAGTTTTCAAGATGGGTCGTGACCGAGCTGATTTTATTGATGCATAATTCTTTGGCCTTGAATTTTGCTTCGCGTTCTCGCTGGGCTAAAATCGCCATTTTGCCCTGAAACGTGTTTTTGTCGATCGGTGCCCGTTCTACTGGTGCAATTACTGGTGATCGAAATAAACTAGACAAGTTTAAAACTTTCGGTGGTTGTAATAAGCCGACCGATTGGGTTTCCGGTGCCACATTAACAGATGGGTCAATCTGATTCTCGGTCAGATTAATTTTATTTCGGAATCTGGGGATCACAAGTTGACCTCTAGTTTTTTCTCGTTCACTTTTTTCGGTGGCTAAGGCTAGCTCGGCTGCCTCGTTTTCTATCGCGAAATTCTCGTTAGAACTAATGAAGTCCTCATCCATATTGTTAACCGATGTGACATCGATTTCCCGTCCTTCGTTAAGGATGTCATTCAAGCTTTTATCAAGAGTGGTCATTTCGAAATGAATCTAAATTTTTAAAAAACAAAATTTTAAGTAGATCGACACTATCTCAGAAAAAGGAATTAACTTTTTAGTCTAGATCGAGTAACAGATTATTTAATCGAATTTTTGGGTCCAATTTAGGACTGCCCACATTTTTGAAAATTGTTGCATTTTCATCCAGTATGGCTCTGGTTTCCAATTCAAGGTCTTCGAAACTCTCGTTCAATTTTTTCATTTCGATCTCCAAGTCCGATACTATTTTTTCTCTTGCTTAGTTTTTAGATTTTTTCAATTAGTGACGTTTTTTAATCTTATTTGAAGGGGTTGTTGATAAATTTATTGAAAAAAACTATAATTGATTTTTTCATGAATAATTATTTTAAGACAAAAAATATAATTTCTAATTATTAATTTTCGAATCTTTTCCTTTTATTTCAGCCTCGGTGAGTCTTAGTTCATTTTCCAGGATCTTGCGTCTATGAAAAACGTTAGTAATTACTGATCTCATTATGATCCAGTCTTTCTGTACTTCATAATTTTCAGAGTTCAGAACTAAAAGATCTTCTGGTTGATAGTCTTTACTAACGATTTTTATAGTTTCCTTGTGGATACGCCGAATGTCCTTACATCCAGGTTTCTCGTAGTACATCATAACGCCCCATTTTTGAGAAATTGTCTTGATTATTCCTGAACTTTCTCCTAAGTCCATATTCCAGAAGTTTTTTGAACCGAAAGTTTTCATTCTGAACTTATATGGAAAAATATTTATTTCATTTTTAATGGCTTGGTACTTTATGATTAATAATTTGAATCTCGACCGTTTGTACGGACAAAAATTTAAAAAATTTGAAAAACATAAATATTAATAAACAAAATTTGTTTTAGTTATTTTTCCGGTCTTCAAAAGATGAGCTTGTTGATCAGGATTTCTTCTTCAATCAAGTTTGCGGTCTTTCTGAAATAGAAGGTCATATGATAGAATCTCTGAGTTTTAAAGAGATGCCTGTCGGATCGAAAGTTGCTGCGGTTTCAGCACATGAAAAAGTATTAGTACCCCTTGAAGTAATTTCAAGGTTTGTCGTTGATTTTGAACAATTGCAGTCGCATGATGGACATATTTTATTTCAATTCTGCAATTTTCGGTTTCAAGTGAGTTAAAAATATTTTTCAAAAAAAATTTTATTTCATTTTTTTTTCCTGAAACAACCTAATATATTAATTTTAAAGTTACCGGTTCCTTTTGGTAAGATTGACCTTATTCTTATGTTAAAAATTATTCAAAATGGTCTGAAAACTCGAAAAGTCGATCCGAAAATGCAACAGAGTCAAATGTCTGAGTTGATTTATCTGACTGAGCGTTATTTGTTTCAAAATAGTATCGACAGTCTGAATTATTTGGACGTAATATTACTTCATGATTTATCAGTTATTTTTCCACCCGCTGTATGTGCGCATCAAGTGGATCTTATCTACGAGGCGGGGTGTGCCGCTTGTAACTTTAGGTGAGTAATTGACTCTTTTTAACGAAATCATGAAATTTATTTACCTTGATCATTTTGTCCAAAATTTTCAGGTCGGTTTGTATCATGCTCAAAATTCTTTGACGTTCTGTTTCCTCCATCAGAGCTTCATATTGCACTGATTTTTGGAAATTTTTGATAACTTTCTTGTTATCTTCCTCACTCATATCTAAGTTTAAGAATTTATTTTCAAAAAAAAATATAATAAACCATGATTCCAAAACCGGAATTATTTTACTAATTTATTCGAAAAAACTAATTGAACTTTTGAGGTGTTCATTTGTGGAGTGCCATGGGCGGTCGCCGATAATGACAGCCAGGATTCTATTATTAAAAATGTTTTCTGTAAAAATGTTGGCTGAAAATGTTGGACAGAAATCTGATTATTACGGGTTGTTTCCTACTGAAACTCTGGTTGTGGACTATATTTACGTAAATTTGGGTTAGTACAGATTATTTTTAATGAAGATATTCGGGAATATCTTTTGGTAATTTCCCGATTTTCCCATTGTCTAGACTTGTGTAGTACTCTTTTTGGGTCTTTGGTTCGAATTGACCAATGTATTCCCGTTGAAATTTATTTAGCATTAGGCCCGATTTTGTAGATACTCGTTTTTCGGAAATGAATTTCTCGTCAAGAATGAGAGGCATTTTCTAAAAAAAACAAATCTTAGAAATTTGTATTATTAATTTTGGAAAGTAAGATAATAATGATTTTCTTTTGACCAAACAAATTTCCTAGGTTGTCAAGGTCATGGTGCCCCGAAAACTACTATGGATTTTCTTGTTGCTTTATTCGACACGATGTGGTCTTCGAATGCCAAGAAAATTTTTCATACCGGAAGTGAAGCTTCGCCACAATTTGCTATTTTAAAATTAGGTATTAATTTTCAAAAAGTTTTCCTAGATCTGATTGGTTAATAATTTCTACGAAAATTTTATTTTTCTCTGGTTGTACAAAATCCGAAATTTTCCAATTTAGGTTTTTATTTTGCAAATTAGTTTTCCTATAAAAAATTTTTAGTCTTGTTTGAAAACCTAGGTTTTCTAAGTCTTTTATTAAGAATCCGAAAATATTTCCTCGTGATCTGAGAAATTTCAAAAAGTTCTCATTTTCGAATTTTAGTTGGCTTCTAGCCCTTATCATGTTAAAAATTTCTTCTGTGTCCAGAGAATTGTCGATAAATACACTTACTGATATAAACATTTTAAATATTATGCAATATTCTAAAATTTCATTATCTATGATCACCTTATTTTCCGCGTTAGTTTTTCCAAAAGTTTTTAATGTGATCATTGTCAAATTTGAAAATTTAGAATATATGAATCTCTCTAAATTTGTTGCTGGTAGGATATATTGACTTTGAAAAATACGGCAGTAATTTTTGTATATTCGTTTGGACATTGAATCATGAGCGATTGAAAATTTCTGTTTACTAATTAAACGAGACGGGCCGAAAATTTCTCTGTAAAATGACCATCTTGGTTCATTTTTCAATTTAAAGTACTCATTTTTGCAGCATATTAACAGACTGTTAATTTCTAGAATTTTATACTCGGGGTGGTTTAAAGGCAATTGGTTCACATTAAAATTAAATTTTTCAGTCTGGATGCTGCTGTTTTTGGATTTTCGATTTTTCGTTTGTTTGATTGTAGATTTTTTGAAGTGCCAAAACGTTAGCTTTACAAAACCTTAATATTATTTTAAAGGATCTGTTTTTGCAGTAAAAATGGATCTCATCTCCATCAAAAATGTTTTGTCTGGAATCTTGATTATTTATGTTTCTGCCTTTTGGCACGATAATTATCAAAAATTTGCTGCTTCAGAGGAGATGAGGATTATTCATAGGGCTACCGGTGACGCTTTTATTTCAAATTATTTTACCTCTTATCAATTTGGAGCAAATTCTTTTGGTCATCGACCAACATTTGGCTATGGCCTTTATCATCTTGTTTTGAGGCAATCTCAGAATTTGCTACGATTCTTTCCACAGGATGGTATTCGAAAATCCAAGAGCTTCCCTAAAGGTGAATATTTTATATTTAATTATAATGATTAATTTAATTTTTATTTTCAAATATAGAAACATCGAGAAAAAAATAATTTTTATCCAAAAAATTATTTGTTTATTACATGTTTTGGGTAAAATCATTAGTTTCTTACCTTCAGTTTTGAAGATAAAATTTGTTGTTTTTAGAACAGTTTGGTCCTGGACAACATTACTACTGTATTGGTTTCAATTCGTCTCGTGCTGATTCCAATTCTAGAATTTGTTATTTCTCACCTTCTAAATAATTTTTAAACTTAGAAATTTATTTTCTGAACACGCTTTTGTCACAAAAATATGTAATAAAACAAAAAATTTAAGAAAAAACCGTATTTCTACTTTGGTTTCCCTAATTTATTTACGCAGTACATGTTATTGCAGTTCCTAATTTCTAATAACCGTGGTGAACATACATGAATGTTTATGATATTTTAACCAAAAAATTTTGATTTTGCGAATTTTTGATTATGTGAATTTCAAAAAATGACGACTTATATTGCGTCGAGAGTTTCGTCTTCTCGAATTTTACATCTATTTTTGAAATTTGTTATTGTACAAAATTCATTCAAAAAGCTTTTTGGTACTAGACACCAGTCTCCCAAATTAGAGATTTCCTCGGAAATCCAAACTCTGTCTCTGATAACAGAGTTAGTGATTTTGTCTCTGACACTATATTCTAAAGACAAAAAATCTCTGATTGAGATTAATTCTGTGCCGTAGCTTTTTTCCATTGAAAAAGCGAAATCCATATCTCTTTTTGAATCAAGTTTGTACAAAACAACTGCTTTATTATCAATCCCCTGGTTCAAATAAATCATAAGTTTTTGCAAATGTAATTTTGCCTTTCTAGCGCGGACTTTTTGCAAGGCCAAATGCAAACGTCTCCTTGAACTTCAGTCGAAACCGAGCAATATTCACACCATCTTTTTTGCAGATTAACCCCCTCGTTGGTGTTTTCGTCTCCTTTGGTAGAAAGTTTTATTTTAATTTTCAGATATTTTATCCCCCAAAATTTGATTATTTTTAAATGTTTTGAACTTACTTATTCCGCTATCCGATTCGGATGTAGAATTAGCACCTCCTTCTGAAGAATCGTCAGTCAGCAGGAGATCCTCTATATCGATCATGGTAACTCAAATTTTTTCTAAAAAAGGATCTTAAATTAAAAAAAATTAGATTTTATCATCACTATTTATAGAAAAAATAAATATTTTGTTAAATTTCAATTTAGTGAATTTTCGTAATGTTTCAAAAAATTTCGAATTTGTTTACTCTCAGTTATCCTAGTGGTGATTGCGTGTTTTTATAAAAGTAAAAAACGCTAGAATCTGATTTATGGAAAATTTCCAGATATCATTAATGGTTCGGTCCTTGATTGGGCAGTTTGTTTTTTACATTTATTGAAAAAAAAGTTTCTCATTTTGATCGGCCTTCTGCCACGAAATTACTTATTATTTTTTAGACAAATATTTTGATGCTCAAAAAAGAGATTTCGGCTCGAAAACTGGTGATTACGTCGAAAAAGTGATTTGTATAGAATTTGGTAATTTTTAATTACTGTATAGTGAGATAAATTGCGAGATATTTTTTTTTCTGACTATTTTGATTTGTAATCAAAAATAATTTTATTCCAAAAAAAAAAATTTTAGATAATCGAATGTAACATCTGATTATTAATTACCACCTCAAACCGAATAAAAAATGTTTGTTGATATGTTTGATACTACTGAGTCTCAGCGAGTTAAGTCTTGCGAATTGATTGCTTTTGTTCAAAACTCGTTAATTATTGAAGATGTCCCAGTGGGAGATTTGACCCATAAATTGGATAATCTCGCTTTACAGAAAAATATTCATTACTTGCTAGGATTAATTAACGGTAGTGATTCTGCTGAGATGATATCAGTTATGAAAACCATATCTATTGCTTATCGTCAATATCGCAATCAGCATCCCTTTGGTAACAAGGGTGTCCGAGCCTTAAAATTTACAGGTGTGGTTTACTTAAAAAAAAATTCAAATTTTGTTTATAAATTAATTTATAAATTATATTTTTTGGTTCCTACATGTAGAAAACCATTTAAATGAAATTTTCTCCAAACAGTTCGTGCTAGAATGTCATTATCTCGGTGTACGAGATGCTAATGGCAATATGACTTTTAATGTTCCCGACACGTTTCAATTGAAATATTTAAAAGCCGAAGAAGGTGGCGGAAAACTTTATTGTACTACTGATATATCCGCGAATAGTGGCATGGAACTGATTCTTTATTCGCCATAAAAAAATTTAGGCCACTAGGGCCATGTGTCATTTATTTTGTCGCTTTACATTTTGAGAAAAAATAAAATTGAATATAAATTTTGATATAAAAAAATATTTTTAGATAATTACGTAATTCTAAAACTAAATTATGAGTGGTAACTTTATAGCTGAATCAGGTCTACCCTTATTGGAAATAAAGCTGGTTCGTGATAATTATCAGACCCGAAGTGTTTATTTTTCTCACCATGCATGTTATTATTCGGAATTGGGCCAATTATTGACTGTTTGTCAAGTCACTCCTTTTCAAATGGATGTATCATATATCCTCAGTCACCCTCGAGAGTTGCAACATTTACGGTTTCCAGGAATGAACGATGATTTGGGAGCCTTAACTGAAGGCCCCCTTGATTTCAGTATTTGGTTTAATTGAGTATTGACAAAAAACTCTAAAACTGAATACTGAATAATTACTGCTATACTGCTGTACTAGATCGATTCAAGTAATAATAACCATTTATTTAACCTACATTTGTTTGTTTATTTCGCAAAAAATTCATATTGTTATAATTGGAGCAGGTTTAACAGTAAATTTGGATAAAGTGTTTGCAAAAATTATAATTGTTGCCCTAAATTGATAGAAAGGTAGAAAACTAAAAATTTTCAAAACTATTTTGACATATTGCCCTGGTTTTGGGGAGTCGAAAATTTTTGTACTACTATTTGGTCAGTTTCGTCGATATCGGCGACTTCCTCGAAACTGTTCCCAAATTCGTTTGTAAACTTACTGAAACTATCTTGAATCATTATATTCGAATTTGGGAAATTTTGTTTAATCTGAGAAATAGAAGGGGCTCTCACACTTGGTGTGATCAATTTTCCTTTTCTAGATTCTATTCTAGCTGAACGTTTAATGTATCGTTCGATTGCGAAACTATCATTTGCCCATTCTCTGGGCATGCAGACAAAAATTTGAGTGGGATCCGTTTCTTTTAGATTGAAACGGTTTGAATTGTGCCAATTGGCACCGAGCATTTTGCCCTCAGAATTAAAAACCATAGGGCGGTCAAGGATTAAAAATTGTTTCAAAGTAGTTTTAACAAAATTGTTGCGGTCATAAAATTTCAGAAAAGCTTCTCTGAAATTGTTTTGGTCCAAACGGTCGTAAATCAAAGCGCCTTCATCGGTTATTTTAGCAGTATTGTTATCTTCTGGTCGACCGACCAAATAGCTTATTTCGCCATCGAAACTAAGTTTGCAGATCTCCGGGTGTCGGACTCGGAGGGTACGATCATCACAGGAGTAGATGTCCATTGTTTATCTGAAATCAAGATTTATTGTTATATCAAACATAAAAAATTTCGAGTTTTTTGAAACAAATTATTATACACACTTTTGATTTATTAAATTGATAATGTTCCAAATGAACCAGAAAATGAATTTCTAAATATAAAAAGCATTTCATATTTTACCTTTTTCTAATTACTTTACTAAATAATGGAGAAAAATTATATTTTGCGTATTATTTATATATTCGCCCTGGTGGTTGACCACTCGGGTAAATTTATTTTTTATTAGTTTGTAACTAATCTAATTTTTTTTTTTATTTCGACTCGGAAAAAAAATTGGCGACACAATCAGAATGAATTTCATTCTTAAATTATTATTATATTTTTCAATGGATTTAAATTGTCCGATAAACAATGATGTTTCCTCGTTTGACTCCTTGGATAGTGATTTTCTCACTCGATTTAAATCTGGTCTGGTTGCTGCCAAGGAGGAAATTCCTACTTGTTCAAGTAAAACTGAATGTACTGATTATCAGAAGGTAATTTCTGTTTTGATTCTTTATTCTACCGTTTTTGCGGAAAAAATAAAAAATTGAAACTTAAAAAAAGTGATTTGATAATTATTTATTTTTGGAACAAAAATTGCATTGTAATATTTTAACAGACATATTTTTTCCTAGCTTCTGCAATTAAAAAAGAAACATACAAAAATCCCTGCCATGATTTATAATGATGAAATCTTATTTTTAATTACCAGTCCCTACGTATTGCCAAAAATCATACCTTTTGGGTATGGGAAAACCGGATCTTTGGTTGTACCTAGATCCGATATAGAATATTTTCGCTCTTTATTTGTTAATACATATTCTGAATTTAAATATAAGGTTTCTAATTTATGCGATTTCAAGGATTTAAATCGCCGGTATAACTTTGGAAAAACTGGCCGTCCGTTAAATGCGGACTGGGATTTGTCAATGGATACTTTTTCCTTCAAAACGGGAGATTTGAAAGATATCGATCGAAAAATATTGATGCCAGAGTCTTGGGTAAAAGATGCTGTGAGCTGTTTTGATTTTGTCGGTCGTGCCGAATCGTACGATACACATACTACTGGTAGTGTTCCACCTCGGTCGACTGAATCTACTGGATTCGATTTTCATGATTTTCCTGTATTTAATAGATACTAATACTGAAATATCGAGCCAAAAAAAATTTTCAAACAAATAGAAAATAATATGTACACTTTTACGATTTTTATTTCTAAAATTTATGTTACTGTTTACGTCCTTTATTGAACACTTCATCAAATAAAATTCACCACCCTAAATTTCAAGAACTTTTATTTTAATTTTACCAATTTTACTTGGTTTTGAAAAATTTATTATTAAATGTACAGACTTATGTCAAACTGACCATAACTTTCTCGTTTTTGAGACAAAATGTTAATTTCGATAGAGTTTTTAATTGCGTCGGTATCGATGCATTCAGTATCACCGTCGATAATATGCATGATCCAGTTCATTTCCCAGATGTAGGTCTTACCTAAATTTTTATTTTTCAGGTCCATTTTTTGACATGACACAACCCCTGTGTCCCAATTAATTCCCCCTTTGAAGCCTTCTGCTTCGATAATTTTGTATAATGGTCGATAATTTTCTTTCATGAAACCCCCTTCGTCAATTATTATGACATCTCCTAATTTTATAGGCATATTATTCCTATCGTTATACACCATGCCTTTAGCAAAAGGTGTAAAATTTATGGGCCTTAATTTGTTTGTTTCGAAACGTTTCTTTTCGACTGACTTTTGAACACATTTTCTCAGGATTAGAGTCGCGTTCGTTAATGCCTCAATGTCGACTAAAAAGGGTTTTCCATGAACATACCTCCCGTGAAATAATTCACAGGGTCTGAAGCCTTCAGCTCCAATAGTATAATTAAATTTTTTAGTAGCTTCTTCAATCGCTATTTCTTTGGTAGTTCCTATTCTACTTAATTCTAAAGTTAAAATTTTTGAGAAAACAGAGATTCTGCCGTCTAGAGGAGCTAAACGGTTTTTAGACCCTGTGTGTTTGTCTACCAGACTAATTTTAATTCCCCACGATTTTAGGTCGTCATCGTCGACTAACGCGGCGTGTGATGACACACTATCCATCCTGACTGTAATAAAAGCGTCATCAGGTTCTGTTGCTGATAGCCTATTTTTTACTTGGTACAAAATACCTTTTAACTTTTCACTATTTAAGTTTCCGTTTATTAAAATCGAAATTGCATAGCGTGAAAGAAATTCGCTAGCAAAGAAAATTTTCACTGACTTATTTTCAACCGCTTTATTTCTGGTGTTAAAAGAAGCTACCATATTATTAGGGATCGTACGGTGGATTTCGTCCCCGAAGATTCTCATTCCGATCCGCTTAACTTTTAGCGTTTCCTCTTCAAAATTTTTGAAAACTCGGGCCGTGGGCCGATATTTTTTCAAACGCACACATTCTTTGCATCTACTGCATAATGTGTTGATTTGGTCATTAATATTTTTTATAACAAAAAGGCGTTTTACTGCATTTAATAATTTTGCGACACTACCGTGGCCGAAAGTGTTATGTATTGCGATTGCTATTTGACCTTTGCAACTTTCGGGGAGAATGATTTTCATCATTTGTTGGTCTATAAGATTTCGGTCGTATCTCACCAAACAATCATTATACAATTTACATTCTTGGTTATTTACTAAAGTACCAACCTTTCTTTTGTTGTTTGGTGCGTCGTGACCGTGCTGCAGGACTTGTTTCGCTTTTCTGATCGTGGCACAATCGTTTTGCCAATCGTCGATTCTTTTCCAATCTTCGATGAAATCTGAAATTTTTAAATTAACGTCTAAATCATTATGGTAAATCTTTGCTAAAAATTCCATTGATTGGAACTTATTTTTTATTTTCGATAAATCAGGGTTCGGGATTAAACTGTTAGCCCAACCATTAGTGCAATATGGGTATGTGAATTTATTTGGTAAATTTAATGGGTACACATCCCATTGGAGTTTACAAAATTTTTCATATTCCATAGTTGGTACTAACTCTGGTTCAAATTTTATGCTGTTAATATGTTCCATTAACGCTTGTTGTTTTTTAAAAAATAGTTGTCCTGAGCTATCCACTAGGTCGCACACTCTACAACCTTTACATAATACAGAATTCTCTTTGGTGCGCGATAAATAATCAGCAAAATGGATAGCTGGACTTTTTGCTGATAAATAAATGATTTCATAATTAAAATATGAAAGTTTAGCAAAACATTCATTTATTTTTCGGTCCATAGTGGGGACCCCTGCTGCTCTCAGTTTTTTATACAGTTTGTAAACCGATTGCGAATCGGTGTACATTATTACATTTTTATTACACCTCTCTAATTCTGGTGCTGCAGCTAGCATAGCTGCTAATAACCCGGTTAATTCGACTTCACAAGATGAGGGTTTCATCTTGTTGTCACAGTCCGATCTACGTCTCGAAAAAATTTTCACAAAATGGCGTTCTTTCCCTTCCCATTGGAAGAAAAATGCCGCGTTTGCAAAATAGCTTGTATCCGTAACACCGTGGATATCTTTTTCCGGATCTACCGGATATAATGTAATAAGCTCTTTAACTTTCAGTTTAACCTTATTCAATTCATGAATTAAATCTAGGGTCCATTTTATACCATGACTATTAATCCCTATGGCTTCTTGTCTTAATTTGTGTAAAAGTTTAGAAGCATATGGTAAATGGTCCGAGATATAAGATGCACTACCTAGAAAACGTTTTAACATTTTCTTAGTAGTAATGTTGTGTTCATTCATATTGTCCAGATTTTTTACAACGTGTACGCTGGGCTCTATGGAGCCATTAGTTAAAGTTTTTCCTAATAATTTAATGCTAGTCCCTAATAATTTCATTTTAGACCCTTTAACTCGAAAATTAAAAAATGATAATGTTGATAAAATACCGTCTAATACGGCTAAGAATTCTTCTTTATTTTTGCCCCAAAAAATGATATCATCGAGATATCTTCTCAAATTATCTTTATATTTGTAAAGAATTCTCAACATGAACTCTCTTACTGATTGTGGGCTGACGGCCCACCCCATTGGGCATCGTTTGTAACAAAAAACCCCCATAGTAGGGTGTTCAACACAAAAAAAGGGCCATAATGACCGTTCTAATTGAAAACAATAGAACATGGATTGTATATCCAATGTTCCTATAAGACCTCTTTTTGTGAACTTTGCTGCGTCATTTATGATGCAATTTACTCCGTCAGCTTGGGTTGCTTTGAAGTGTGACATCTCGTTTACTGATTTGCTACAATCTAAAACGATCCTACAAGAGTGTGCATTTAGGACCATTTCTCCTATTTCGTTACGCTTCCCTACTGCGAAAATTGAAATAATATTTTTAATAGTCATGTCTGGAGGGACTTTTATTAATACATCGTTCGCTATTTCTTCATTTAGCTTACTTACTAATGCATCTCGAACGTCATTGGTCATTGAAGAAAAAATAATTTGGGACTCTCGTCGTGGACATTTTTCCATCAATTTTTCCCCTTACAATGTACCTGTCATCTCTGACAGTGCCTACGTCCCCTGCAAAAAGCGGCTTGTATTTTTCAAGTATTTCCCAAGTTTTCTCAACTAGGTCAAAATCCTCCTGGATCCCTAATTCCTCGAATAAATTATTAACTTCAACGTCTTTCAACGAATTAGTATCTTTAAAATTTTGGGCTAAAACATCCATTTCCATCCAGAACTTTTTTTCTGAGTCTGGATTTTTGATCATGACGTTTTTCGAAATATTTTTCTCATTAACAAAAATAGAAGATGAAGATTTTTTCAAATTACGTTCGACCATAATTGTGGAATTTTCCATTTTATATGGTATTTCGTAAGTATCTTCGTTTTCTATTTGATTATTTAAAGAGTTGTACATCTCTTTCAAAATAATTTGATTAACCGGTTTAACTATAATTTTCCCAAATGCGAGAAAAACCTCACCTTCGGTCCATGTCATTTTAAAATTGTTCTCCTTCATTTCTGAGGATCCAAATAATACAGTATTCCATGGGCCCGAATCTGTCACTACACAACCTCTAAATTTTATTTTAAAATTGTCGCTTTTCAGAGTAAAATTTGCTCTGTAATCCAATAACTTTATCGGTATATTTGTAGCTCCCATGGCTATAGTTTTTTGGTCATAAATTTCAACCCCCGGTATCATGTTTAGAAATTTTACATGTATAAGAGATGAACTTGCTCCCGAATCTAAAATCATCTTAATACTGATTTTTGATCCTTTTAAATTACAGTCAAGTCTTACCCCCTGACGTATTATTTCCTCATTCGTAGAATATTTATTTGTGGTAACTTTTACTACATCTTTTTCAATAGCGCAAATTTTTTCTTGAAAATATAATTCGTCAGGTATGGTAATGTAATTTTGTTTTCCTAGAAATTTCGAAAATTTATTTGACAAAATGTTGTCATTTCCTAAGATTATTTCTTTACATGAAAAATTTTCTACTAATAAAATGTTTTTAAATACCAAAATTGTGTTTTTAATTTTAAATTCTGCGTTAAAACCCCATTTCGAGGTGATAATATTCTGGTTAATATCAGTGAAATTATGAACATTTTGCTTGAAAATGTTTGTTTTGCAAAATTTTCTTATGGTAAGAAAATTTTCTTGGTTGCAAAAAGAAAAATTTGAACCAGAATCTATTATAAAAACGAGTTTATTTGCTATTGCTTTCTGGTCATGCTTAATGAGTGGATACAGGACTAGCTTCGTATTTTTTATATTGTTTATTGCTAAAAATGATGACCAGTGTATTGTAAAAGTAATAGGGAAATTAACAATAACTTCTGTTTTAAATATGCAGCTGGCGACTAGTTCGCTTGATTTGTTATTTTCCATTTGGACCAGGATTGTAGGGTGATTGTGGACAATTGTTTCGCTAAATTCACCTTCGCATCTGTTGATAATTTGTTTTTTAACCTTAAAATAGAGGTTAGTTGAGTTTTTGAAAAACATATTGAAATACGGTAAAATTTTCTCATAAAAAATATTTGGAAATCCTTTAATGGTAAAAATTAACAATATCTTACCAAAATTGAAGTTTTTTAGTTGTACTAAATTAGATTGTTCATCCTGTGTGCTTTCTATGACGTCCAAAATTTCGCTTTTGGTGTCTACTCCTTGACTTTCTTCATTTTCTTCCAAAGCATCCATTCGATCTTCTTCGTCTAGAAAATTAAACACCGCTGTAACGATGTCGTCAACCTGTTCCTCCGTAAAGGCATTAAAACGTTTCTGGCTTGTCGGTACTCTTACCGGTATTTTACCAGTTTGCGTTTTGTAGAAATTCATAGTTGACCGGAAACCATTTCTGGTATTTTTCCGATTAAATTTATGGTTTGAATTTTTATTTTGAAAATTATTTTGTCTAGGAGAATTTCCAGAATTTCCAGATTTTTGGAAACTATTGGAATTTGAATTATATCGAAAAGAGGGTTTTTTCCCGCCTGACCTACTTACAAAACCTTTGCCAGATTTTACAAATGGTCCTGACGTGAATTTTCCTTTAAAATTATCGTTTCTTTGGAATTTACCATTGAAACGATTCAAGTCCACATATTCTGTGGTACCGTCTTCTCCTTCTATCAAAAAATATAGAACTTCCGATGTATCTTCCTCTACTGACTTTAGATTAGCAAATTTGGAATTATCGGGTTTTTCCGATGAACATAAATTTAACAGCCTAAAATATTGGTCGCTACTGTCATTCGGGTTGGTCTGATAAGCACTTTCCCAGACCTTAATTAATAACTCGGTTTTTCTCCGATTTTTAATGTTCAGAAGGTTATGGAATTCTTTCTTGTTTTCCAAAAAATTACGAAGACTTAACTCGTCTAGAGTTTTGTCTTGTTTTTTTGCAATGCAAGAAAAAATGTCTTCAACTTCCTTATAATTCAGATGACTGATGGATAATAGGGTTAAAGCTAAATTTAGCCCAGGGGAATACAATTCCCTCCCCATAAAACCATAACTCTCACCTTCAATTTCCCCCAAATTAATTGGTTTTTCGTATAATCTGAAAAAATCTGCGAACATGTCTCTTGAATTTTGTATTAAACTAGATTCTTTAATACCTGCTTTTGCCAGAGCTGGTACACATTTAAAAAATGAAAAAAGTCGCATAATTGGTGGCTCGAGCGATTTGCACCCTGTCATAGAGTAAAACAACTTTTTTAATTCTGACCAATTTGTTAACTTGCCTTGATTGAACTGTTGTTCAATGGTGTCGGGAAGTTGTGCCATAAGAATTATGGTGGTGTGGTCAAGAACACTTCTTATTTCTGCAATGTTATCTAGATTAAAAAACTCATCTAAGCTAATATTTCCTTGAAATTTTCCGCCCCCAAAAAATTCAATAAATCTGTTAGTAAACCCTTTCAAGTTGGGTTTATTCATATTCAAACTTTTTTGGTCCAAAGCGAACCACATGTTGCCGTTTATGACATTTGCGCATTCATTTTGAACTTCTAAAAATTCTTTGTTAGTGGACGGGTCTTTTTTAACACTTAATAGATCACATATGTCTGTTAACATATATCGGTAATCTTTTTGAAAACATTCAAATTCTTCCATATTAGATGGAATTCCTTTCGTGACGTCATCCGTACAAGTTGAACAAAAACTCGGCGGTTGCCATAAAAAAGGTAACGTTCTGAAATCGTATCCTGAATCTATACGATGGTTACGAAGTCGTTTAGTTATATTATCTTCAAAATTATGAAGGATGTTATTTACGGCGTGTACGTCGCCCTTTGCTATAAAATTGAGATCAATTTTAAAAATACTATTTTTGGAAAACGTCTTGTTTATAAGGGCTTGATCATGGGCGCCAGGGAGAGACCCTGGTCTTATTTTATTAAGAGACTGCTCATAGGACATGGCCTTGAGGTTTTGTGGGTATTTGACCCTGTGAGCTTGAAATCAAAACTTTGATTAAATTTTAATCTATTATTGTTAAATAAAGATAAATTTAATAAATTATTTGTGGTAAATAGTTAGGCGTGCTTCGTTTCCTTACACTTAAACAGGCACCACGTGAAATAGAGTTAAGTATGAGCCCTCAGGATCGCTACAAATACAACACGGGTCGGTTTGATGCTAGAAAACGTTTATTGGAACCACAGTAGTGTGTTACAAATACAAAAGAAAAGTGGGCAGGAGTGAAGACTGTATCAGGCAATCGATACTTTTCGGAACTGGTACAGGTACTCGAAACGCCACTTGCACTTTTGAAATCTACGGCACTGTAGATCTCTCCAAAACGAATGCTCAATTCTGTAAACAGATTGAGCCCAATCCAAAACCTCGAAACCTAAAAACAATTGGTTTAGAGAATCGTGATTATCTAATATTTTAACTAACCGATGTCGGGAAATTTTATTACCCGAATGAATCGGTGTTGCGAAAAGCTGGCTTAAATAGCCGCTTCAATTTGGTTGCTCGCCTAGTGGTGGCGTATGACCAGAGTGGTTCTAATAATGACATAACTATAATTC
>SCLH01000661.1:0-25121 GCA_004367855.1 Oikopleura vanhoeffeni | reverse complement strand
GGTCGAAACATAAACGATTGATTTGGTGCATTTTTATGACATAATAAATGCATAAAATGTAGGAGCCGGGATACTCTTAAAATAGTATTTGAGAAAAAATAAAACTTTATAAAATTTAAAGCTTTATTCCCAGTTTTTTATTATGACATTTATGCTGGCATTTTTTATTACGCATGATTGTTAAAAATCTTTGACAGAATATGTGATAAACTAGTTTGCTTAATTTGCGTGTTTTGTAACTTAAGGGTATGGTGGTTCCTAATTTGACATTTTCTCGATAAATATTAGCCAAACAAGGCCTTGGAAGATATATCAGATTAGCCAGTTTGTAGAACTAGCCTTCAACTTGCAAAAATATGCCAAAACTTTTTTGTATGGCCACACTCCTTCACACATAAGCGGGACAAGAGGCACCTAAGCAAAACGGAAAATCTATCTCCTCCCAGGTTTTTTTTTGAAATAAACCCAAATTTTAACATATTGTATAATTAGTTACAAAACTTTGTAGGTGAGCTTTTGTCGATAAGTGCTATATTTATTTTAGATACGTAAAACCCGTGTCCAAAATACCGGTTTTTGGACTTTTTTCATCGGAAAATCTATCTCCTCCTAGGTTAAATTTCAAAATTTACTTTAAATTTTTGCAAAACTAGCTCTAAACAACAAAACTTTCTGGTGGGTTTTTGTCAAATTTCGGGCCCAAACAAAAAATATGAATTTTTCAAGGTCGGGAAAAAATTTCCGGAAAAAAAATGTGCTTCGATTTTTTCGAAAGTATGCTCAACAGAAAGCTGGGAAAACACTGAAGAGAAAGTTGGCTTACGTCAAGCCGAATTTTTAAAGTTTTAGTGGTCAAATTAAAACATACGGTATTTTGTACTTAATTTTGAAAAAAATACTAAGAAAAAAACCGAAAAACTCAAAGAGTTCGAAAAAAAATTTGTTCTTATTTTGGTTGTTTTGTGCATTTAAAACATAAACGATTGATTTGGTGCATTTTTATGACATAATAACTGCAGAAAATGTAGGAACCACCATACCCTTAAAAGGATTTAAGTACGGATATTAACTTCCGTTAGTTAATTTGTACAAATAACTGAAAAAAGTTTATTCAATCAAAAATAACATATCCTTTTCTGTGACATATCCTTTAAGTGAACCAAAGTGAATCTTAAAAAAGATGGTGATCTCTATAGCGCGTGTTTGAATCACTGATTTTGTTCAGTATACAAATAGGCAAGAGTGCTTGATATCGGGACAGCCAAAGTTGATTTATGAATAATATCAGCTCATCAACTCCTCCCCCGGGCAAATAAGGCGGTGTGGGATTTGACAATGGTTGGACTCGAACACGTGGCACGTGCTATAGATTTCACCATCATTTTCAAGATTCACCATGGTTGGAAAAGGGAATTTTTTATTTATATTATAATTTTCATGGTGATTCACCTTTGAATTATACCCCTTGATTCTAATTGTACATTGACTACCGCGTCTCTCTGGATCCTCTGGTGTTATAAACTCTACATTTTCCTTGAAAAGTTCTCTAAGCAATTGGTATGAATATGTCGATAAATCTTTTGATTTTTGACGAATTAATTTGATATTTGCTCGCTCCATGACTGAAATAAAAATTATTATTAGTTTACTAACCAGCATATCCCTTTATTGCCCTCGGTGACAGATTTGGTCCGTTAAAAACACGGGAGGTTAGAAAACCACGCGTCATTTGAAAACGAGTCATCCGATTAGGTTCTTAGATAGCTCAAACTGTGCACAAATATCTAGTGAATAATACAAAATAAAAATTGGTCCGAATCAGACCATTGTTTCTTTTTTTCTCAGACCTTTGATTTTATTTTTGAACAAAAACTGATAATTAAACAATTTCAGTATTCTTAGAAAAAAATAAAATAATTGGTCCTATTAAAAACAATTTTAAATGTTTATATTTATTAGATAATTGTGCTCAGTTTGAGCTATCTAAAAATTAAATCGGATGACTTGTTTTGAAATGAAGCGTCGTTTTCTCACCCACCGTGTTTTTGAGGGACCAAATCTGTCACAGAGGGCAATAAAAGAATATTATGCAGGGCATAAATTTTATGCGAACTTACTTTGAAGACTAGTGTAAAGTGTACAGATAGAAAGAGAGCTTTATCGTGGATTAAAATTAAATCAAATTTAAGGGCTTTTAGCAGGCTTTCAAAAAAACCATCCTTTCGGCGATTTTCCATCTCTATCCTATGAGAAAGGATAGAAAGAGGGATCCATCTCTTTTGAATGCCTGGCTTTTAGAGAGTAGTTTCCACAAAAAAATTGACTGAAAATTTTACTGAAAATTTAACTGAATATAATACTCTGTACAATAAACTACACTGAAAAAATAATAAATGATGGTTTAATGATTATCCAAGAGTAAGTGTCTTCCGCTAGAAGTCGTCAAAGTGGTAAATTATGGGTCAGAAGTAAAACGCCACAAAAAGCATAATTTGGCATTCTCATTTTATTTAGATATTTTTTTTTCGAAAAATGACGAATTGCACAGTTTCCAGATCAAGATTTTCATCTAGCCACTAAGCAGAATTTTTTTAACTAAATTCCGGGCAGTAAATTTAAAAAAATAACGTTTTATATAAATATTAAATTTTGTTAGATTCAAGAGCTTAAACTTAGACAAAAAAAATAGTAATTTAGAAAAACTATGTAAATGAAAAAAAAATGCCAAATTATGGTTTTTGGGGCGTTTTACTACATACCCGAAAATTATAGTGATTTCATTCATACCATCATCTTACAGTTAAGACTTGATGAAATTTATTTTATATCAAACTTCACCTTCAAACAATCAGCATCCATTTTGCCCGGAAAATTTTGTCTAACATGTGAAATACAGTATGTACTCGAGAAGATTATAATACACCTCAAATAAAATGAAAGTTTATTGCCGTTGATTTATAAGACCGTTATCAGAAAGTTAACTTTGTTGGATCTTCTGGTGATTTGAAAACGATGGCATAAAATTTGGATTGTTTTGAAAGTTCTCGAAGCAATATATCTGCTATATTTTATCAATAAATATCGTTCGACAAAATTTAAGATGATCGGTCGACGGTAAATTTTGAAATGATACAAATTAACTCAAGTGTCAACTGTGAGATATTTTGAGAAATAAAAATCACTCTTATTTGACACTTTGATGACCTCTGGCCGAAAAACCTACCCATTAATCATTATTTGAGACAATGTAAGTATTATATCAAATTTCAGCTGATTTTTTGCAAACACTACCCCTTAATCGATTTGAATATTATCGATTTTTTGGCGATATTATCGTCCGTGACCTTGGATGAGAAATTGTATAATCTTGAACAGTCCCTTCTGCATTGTCATCTTGTTCGCATAAAAATTTTGTATCTAATCTAGTTCCCCACCATCCACGGCATTTCACTAGTTTTGTCACATCAATATCACTTTCAAGGTTTAAATTGATATAATAACACAAAAACAGACTCATAATTGAATGGTTTTTGTCACAAATAAATTCAACTAAAAAATATGATTAACGGAAAATTGTTTGAAAATAAAAAAAATTTATGAAAGAATATTGTTTTTATTCTATCGCAAAATAAGAAAATTATTGAAAAAAAATTTAGAAGATGATTTCTGCGAAACGTTGAACTTTTTCCAATTAAAAAATTTAAATTGAAATTAAATCTTCAAGAAAATAATTTTTCTTCATTTTAATTCTATACAGTTAAGGGGGCCAAAAAAAAATTCGGCAATATTGGCAAAATCGGCGATATTTTTTCCGATTTTATAAAGAATTTTATAATAGGTTCGAATGAAGTGAATCACCAAAATGCGTAGAATTTAACTACACCAAACGCAAATTTGGGAAATCATGAGAATGACGTCATTTATGACGATCACAAAATAAATTGTAATTCAAATCTCAAAAAATCGGCGATTTTGGCAATATTGGCACTGGAGGTATTTTAGCTAAAAATCGTGAAATTGCGTTGGTTTTTTTCGGCGATTTTGGCAAATTCGGCGATATTGGGCCGGCAATATTAAGCCGGCAATATTGCCCGCTCTGTAGTAAATTATAAAAATATTTGTAAAATTTTTTCAAAGACTTTTTTCAGAATTGAATTGAAATTTTGTGTTAACAAAATTAAACAAAGGTTGTTTGTACATTTTAAAATTTTGAGAAAATTCGGTGACCTTTTTCTTACAAAAACGGAGAACTTTTCAAATTGTCGGATTTTTTTTGTAATATTATCTATAATTACCGCAAATAATTTCACTTGAAACCCGGTGCCTATGTATAAAAGCACCTCCGATAGACCCCATACCTCCATTAAGGTATTTATAGTGTGCCCAAACTGCAAAATCAACATTCCAATCATGCAAACTTAGCTCCATATCACCAACAACTGCAGCAAGATCAAATCCAGCATAAGCACCAACTTTGTGAGCTTCAATAGTCACATTTGGGATATCAAAATATTGTCCATTTGAGTATTGTGTACCCGGTAATAAAACCAACTGTAATTCGTCTCCTAAAAAACATACAATAAAAACTTCGCTGAAATTAAAAAGGAATTATTTGTTAATTGTTTTAAAGAAAAATTTTATTTGAAAACAAAAGTGTTTTTTTTGAACAATTAGTGTTTTTTTCAAATTCATTTTTCAAAAAGTTAATTTATTCAAAAATAATTATTCTGAATAATGCTGACTAAATCTCTCTACGGATTTATCCTGATTATTGACTGGATTTTTGGCCAAAATCTTTATATAATTCGGCTTTTTAAAACGACTGATGTGTTATGACTCATAACACATGAGTCGTTTTAACTTATGAGTCATAACACAAATTTTAAAGAGAAAAGTAAATTAAAATTTTATTTCCGAATTAGACCATTTATTCGATTATTTCGACAAAAAAATTTGGAGAATCGGTCATTCAAATAATAATGACTTTACTGTTGCTAAAAGTTCTAGCCTAGAACTCTTGTTTTTTTTACGCGAGTGATTTCTGAAAAAATAGAGAAAATGTAAAAATTCAAGACTTTGAGAGAAAGGCTAAAAACTTCATTTTCGTTGCTTATTAACGTACCCTTGAAAAGTATATTTTAGTAATCTGATTGATTTTTCTGAAATTTTTGGCCTTCTGCTTATATAAAAATTTAAAATGAGATAAATCCCATGTCTGGTTATCACACTATAAGCGCTCAAAGTTGAACCTCAAATGAGATGTTGTGCTTCCACTGAAGTTTTTTCGAACGTCCAAGGGTTAAAGAGATATTTGAATCATCAAATATTCCCCAGCTGATTTCAAAATTGTATAAAACAGCCAAAGTACGTGTAGTGAAACCAAAATAAACTTTTTTTTAAAACAACTATTTTTATTATGAAATTAAAATCGTCGGCCTTTTAGTTATTTTTATGAATAATGTTTCAAGTACCTATTTCTCGAATTTTCGCTATTATATCATCATCGTTAATCAATTCTTTTCCTTTTCTTGGTTTCACTATAACTAAACAATCGTCAGGATTCAATCCAGCCATTTCGATATGCGATCTACAAATCCAAAAATCTGATGGGAAACATCCATCTTCGATTATGATCTTGTTTCGTTTTCCTTTAAAATATTATAAATCAATTATCAAATACTTCATGATTAACCCTCAGAGTTATTTTGAACATAAATGTCGTGACATGTGACATGTCGTGTTTATAAGAGTAAAATATTGCATGAAGACAAACTAAATCAATAAAATTCGGTGGTTGCATCAAACTGCCGGTAAAACTTAAAAACAAAAAACATTTCGCGCAAAATACAAATTTGTATTTTTCATGATTAAACCTTTTGGTCTATAAAATGAATTCATCATCAGATGTAAATTAACGCTCAAATGATTCATCACTGCAACTTCGCTCTTTTTAGCGCCCACCAGTGGTGCCAATAATGGAATTACAGTTTTTTCAGCATGAATAGTTGGCAACCATCCCCTTGCCAATGCAGAAACAAGGGATCGGCAAAACTAGATCGAATCGTGTTTAAACAATAAGATCGGATCGTATTTTTCTTTACAATATTGTCGTTATTTTGGTATCAATTGATCCAATGCGATACGATTAAAAGTTAACGGTTGGTCGATCCGATCCTATATGATTTTTATTTTCCTCATGCCGATCCCTGCCAGAAACACCATATTTTTTCCAATCATGCATCACTTTCAAAATATTTTCTTCGGCTGCTTTTGGCTGCACTCCTACAGCTCTAGACATGTAGATACATTTTCGATCATCGGTTATGGTACTATCAGCGTAGCTATCACGAGCCAACGGAATGTGAAATTCATCGATAAAAGAAGCTATTGGATCAGCCTAAATTATTATTATTTCATAAAATTGACTTTTTTCGATAAGGATTTTTTTATTGAAATTTGAAAATTTCTGTTTTTTTATGGAAACTGTCTGATATATCTATTATGAGGTCCTCTGGTTGTTTTTTGCTGATTTTTGGCCAACATTTTTGAATAATTCGGCTTTTAAAAACGAATCATCCGATTAAGTTCTTCAATAGCTCAAACTGAGCAAATATATATTGAATAATTAAATAAAAAAATAAGTCCGAATCGATGATTTTTTATATTTTTTTATGAGATTACTGATTTTTTTTTAATTATCAGTTTTTATTAAAAAAAAATTGAAAACAATGGTCTGATTCGGACTATTTTTCTAAAATCATTTTTTTCTGTATATTTCTGCTCGGTTTGAGTTATCTAAGAACGCAATCAGATAAGTTGTTTTCGAAAGCCGAATCATATAAAAATTTTGGCTTAAAAAGTGGCAGAAAACGACCAGAGGACCCCGTTATTGATATGATTCAGATGGAAGATTTTGCACATAGAAAAATTAAAACCCGAAATTCAAATTTTATCCATTTCACAACGGTACAAAAAAGTACAAAAATTTTAGGCGAAACCTTTAGGATAATTTGCGCCGGTATAAATTATTTTTGAATGTATTCCTAGAATTCAATTTTCATTCAATGATAAGGACCAGGTCTTCGAATATAAATATGTTTGGAGAGTCACGTGGAAAATAAAGAAAGTGCAATTATTCGGAATAAAATAATCGCCTAAATTATATAAACGAGGTTTGTTTTTTATAGCTAAAATTATCTGATAAACTTGTTATTTGAAATAGTTGAATTTTTCATAATTCTTCATCTTATAGTGCTAAAATCGTCAATTTTTTTGCGATGTAGCATTTTTTTCGAGTCAAAATTATCAATCTCATGAATTTTAATGAAATTTTGAAACTGGCCGAAATTTGAACCAATCAGAATCGATAAGAGTGATCGAATCTGAGAAGTGAAATACTACCCTAATAATATTTTTGGGATTCCGGGTGACCAAAATAGAACCTTCGAGAAGGTTTTTTGTAGGGAAATCTCGACTGTCTCCTCATCTCACCTTCACATCACATTATTGTGCTAGTAGTTGGCTACTTTGCTTTATTCTGATTGGTTTAAATTTACATTTATAAAAATTCAGCTTGTGAAATTGTATTTTTTTCAAATTAAAGTAATTTTCATCAACGTGATATTGTACGTTAAATGTACTATCTCAAAGGTTCAATTTTTTTGAAATCGAAAAACATAATTTATGTTCTATTAAACGTGTGTTATCTGTTTTACCTTGTCTTTTTCTGCGGCATATTCAACTGTGAACATTGTATATTTCTTATTTTTTCTGTATTTAATTATGATAAAATTGCTATTAAATACTATTGACTGCATAATGTCTGCATATATTCTATTTATAATGTAAATATATCAAAAGGTAAGTTCAAGATTTTAAATTTTTAACGATTCGACATTTTTAATTTATTATTCCATATATCCCCTATTCACACTTTTGTAAATATCCCGGCCCTACTACTTAAAAACACACTACGTTTCCTAATCAGGATCGGGATATTTACAAAAGTGTGAATAAGGGATATGCAACGTCTCGATTTTAATTTTTAAAATACAAGATCACCAGTTTCAAGACTACAAATAATTCAAGGCCAGAAATTAAATACTGAGCTAGATTTGACACATTTTCACGCCCATTTCAAAAATAGCAAGAAATTACGGTGTCTGGAAAAAACAATTTTTTGGAGCATTTCATAACAAAATTCATGCCTTTTTTTTCTTTTGTGAGTTATACAGCAGGGTCCGGCGTATAGGTGACGGCGTATAGCCTCCACAATCGCTCACGCATCTGAAAATAAAAACTTTTTCTCCCTAACGTCCGGCGTATAGGTGAAAGGCAAAAGATAGCCGTTTTTTTTCAAAACTTTTCAGGCATAAAGATAGGCGTTTTCCATATAAATAAAAACCTATTTAATTAATTTGTAGTTTGAACTTTTAATTAATCTAAAGTTGATTTGTCTTAAAAATTCATTCACTACCTGGTCCAGGGGTCGGCAGAACTAGATCTGATTGGATTGAACTTGATCGGATTGGATTGGATCGACTTTTTTTGATCCGATCCAATCCGATCAAGTTTTTGAAACTCCTCAATCCGATCAGGTNCAAGTCGGTCTGCCGACCCCTGACCTGGTCATTAGAAGGGATTGTAAATGGATTATTAAATTTAAATTCACAAAAAAAATTGTCATTTCCGTTGTCTGTATATTATAAATAGACTTCTTTCGCTTTCCGAGATACAAATATGTACTAGGTCGTATGTATTAGGTTTTATACACGGTGTATAAAAGACGCAAAAAACATGATTCTCGGCATGAATGGAAACCTGCATTTAAGGGGGTAGCGGTCGTAATGTTTTTAGGTCACTGAATAAAACAAAAATTGGAAATTTTCTTCTCGGCATAACCTAAGGTTCAATTTGATTGAAAAACCTTTTTTTCGGGATTTTTACATCCGGTAACCGGATTCCGGTTTACGTGCGACCCGATATTAATTGTCTTGAGTAAAAAAATATAATTAGCTTGGAAAGACCTGGGTCCTTTTGACGAAAATTGCCGATTTTGGTGAAAAAAACATTTCACCAGGAAACGCTACTTATGTGCGCGCTGATGGTCAATAATTGACCTGTTGCTACAAAA
Source organism: Oikopleura vanhoeffeni (assembly GCA_004367855.1). Classification (NCBI taxonomy): domain Eukaryota; kingdom Metazoa; phylum Chordata; class Appendicularia; order Copelata; family Oikopleuridae; genus Oikopleura; species Oikopleura vanhoeffeni. Next base: position 15,988 of record SCLH01000661.1, on the reverse strand, counting down.
TTGTGAATCAGTCCAATTTCATAGTGTTAAGGCAGTAACCGACGCGTTTCACTGTTTTTATTAAGCATCTGTCGTTAGTGAGGAAGAGTCGTAAATTTTGGTATATCCCTTTATCACCTTTTGGTTAGAATGCGTAGCCACTACTCCTTTTAACGTGTGATTTTAACGTTGTGGCTACGCATTCAACCAAAAGGTGATAAAGGGATATCCCTTTATGACCTTTTGATTAATCTAAGAGATGTGGGCTGAAAAGAAGAGAAACCGGCCTCATGAGTGGCTAGAAGGGTCTTAGGAGTGTTAGGATTGGCTCCCTCAACCCACATCTTTAGTTATCAAAAGGTCATAAACGGATATCAGTATATTTGAGATAATGTAACATTATTAATGTTCTGAATTTCTCAAAAGAGGTAACAAAAAGTTTTTTGTATGACGGTACCGGTAGTGGTACCGGTCCAAATGTCGATTTTCGGTTTTTTCACGATAAAATTTATTTTTGGTTTATTTGCTCCAAATTAAAAAAAAACACGTTAAATTTGCTGATTTCGGTATATTTAGCCGTCCAGTCAATTTGATTTCAAGCACTTTAACCCAAAAATATGGCGTTTTTATTTCGATATTTATTTAGTTTTTGAATGCCACATGTTCAAAGTTCAGGTACCTCAAAATTTTGATCATTTCACCATCTAAGAAATTTTGTTTGAAATTTTTTTCGAGATTTTTCTTCTTTTTTTTATTAATCCGCAAGATTGAATCGGAGGCTACCTGACTCAAGTGAAATTGAGGTCATCGATCATGGCGTTCAAAAGATACAGCATAAATACTAAAAAAATACTTGCAAAAAATCCGAATTTCGGAACTTTATTTTTGGTCAGATCCGAATTTTTTTCAATTATGTTCACAAAAATCTACTTTTGATTATTTTATTCAGTAGATTTTTATAAAAATAAATAATGAGGTCTCAATTAACATGATCAGGTTTTCAGCATGTGATAGATAATATTGAGCAGTTAACAAAAGGTACGAGCTAGAAAAATACAAGAAAGTGGAAATCAGTTATAATTTAATTTTTAGAACTTCCTCGGTCAGAGATCAAATAGTGAGGTGGATTTGAAAAATTTTAACGCCCATTTTCGAAATAAGGGGTAATTACGGTGTCTGCAGTGCAGACTCTGCACTGAAAAAATTTGAAGTATTTAAAAGTGCTCCATTAAAATTTATCTCGCGTTTTTTTCTTGTAAGTTATAGTGAGTTAAGCAGTAAATTGTAGGCATTGATCCTATTGTATATATCCCTTCAACGATCAGATTTATCCTGATTCTGGTCCGCATTTTAAAGTGTAGGTTGGGAAATGCTGGACTATTTGAAATAAGTGAAAAATTGGTATCCATTTCATTAACCCCTCTTATAGAGATTTTTTTTTGTTCATTTTCAGACTTAAATTTTTTTTAGAAATTTTCTCCAAAAAAAATGATTTTTCGATCAATTTATCCTCTAGCCGTATGATGAGCTAGAGGACTGATTTTTGGGCAAGTGAAAATTAAGCGTTTTTCGGTTACCCGTTTTTTTTGCATGAGGGTCGGCGACCATTATTTTACCTCAATCTGAGCACTTGCCAACTAGCGTGTCCATGAACCCACACATCAAACCCACACATCAAAATGCGGACCTAAATGAGGATAAATTCGTTAAGGGGGTCGGTGAATTTTGACAGATAAGCATATGGGCTCTTGATGAAAAACTTTTCACTGGATTTATATATGCTTGTCAATATCCCTTATCCACACTTTATACCATCAAAGTGATGTTTCATAATCCACGCAACTTTTGTAACTACCGAATTTTTGCATTATGGCTTTTTAAAAAAATTTTAAGTTCAAATTAAACTTTTCAAATTCGACAAATTATGAGAAATTTTCGATATAAGTTCCGAACATTATGATAAAATGCCTTATTTTCGGTTCGAAATTTGTTTACAATATTTGTTTCAAGTCAACAAGAAAAACTCTACAAGATGGCTACTTTAACTTTTCGAGTCGGTGACCACATATTTTTATATGCTCTTTGAAAAATCATATGACATGGTTCTGTGATTTTTGGTCAAAAATAATTAAAAATATTTCGGAAATTTTCCTCATTTCTAGTTAAAAAAAATTCAAACTTATTTTTCTAGAATCACCAAATAAAAATATGAAGAATGCAATCTTTTACTTTATTCAAACATGTCCTCGTTTTGTTTCTTCGCTCTGGTTTATACTCTTAACTATAATTTTGCAACAAATTACGGTTTGGGAGAAATAGGTTGAAGCCCTCATTTATCAAAAATAATAAAATTTTATTTCACTCAAACTTGCAAAATTGTTAAGCCGTTACCATCACCGAATTCCATTTTTTTCATTCATCTCATGTAAAAAAAAAATTTTAACGATGTGCCAAACTTTCTTAATTTTGGAATTTTTTAGGATTTCAAAATTTTCGATTTTGACGTAGAAATAGTATCAAACCATAACAAATGAATTGAATTGAGTGGTCGAAACCATTTTTTTCGGTTTCTTATTAAAAAAACAATTATTTTACCTCTTTTTAGATGGTTTTAACTTAAATCTCTCCTTCTTTGAGTGTTTTTTTTGGAAAGACGATTAATAAAGTGAAAAATCGATTTGAAAAAATCTGATAATACGAAGGAAGCACAAAAGTGCCAACTGTTGTTCGAAAAAGTTTTTATCCGAAAATTTCAAAGTGGCAAAAAGTTTCTTATCAAGAGAAAAAAAATAAAAAAGTGCAAATGCTTGCAAAATTGCACCGACCCCTTTAACTATATATCATTTTTGTCAATTAAAAAAATTGGAATTTTTTCGGAATAATTTTTGTTCAAAAATAGATTTTTTTCTTAATCTTATTTAAAAGGTAGAAAAAAATTAGCCCAAATATGTTCGAATATTTATTTTTTTATTTTTTCGAACTTATTGAAAAGTTATCAAAAATGCCATCATTTGTTTCATAGGAAGAATAGCGAATGATCTCTTGGAAATAAATTGGAAATTTTTCTTTTTCTTTTCCAGGTAATGCTGACATGACTCTCATAGCTATATTGATTGAAGTTTTATTTTTGCTATTCAGTTTGACCGAGGCCATAAGTACGGATAAATCAGAATACCAATGAGAAAAACCATCCATTCTTAAAATGGATATTTATCTTAAAATAGTGATCTGGAGAATAATAGGCAGATTTGCGTTAACTTTATAGATATAAGATTCTCACGCCATGGCGCGCCACCCTCACAAAACCTGTGTTCTGAAGATTTGAAATAAGGAATTTCAAAAGTCAAAAATGGGTATAAATGTTTTCAAGCTATCTTGTAAAGATTTTTTTTTCTAAAAAAATTGATTTTAAGGTCAAATTTTCATGACTAACTTTATCCAGCTGTAAAAGTTGCCAATTAGGAGCTAGCGCACTTTTTCACTGCAATCAGGATTAAAAGCTGATACAATTTCAAGTTTATTGATTTAGAGCACAATGACCACCCGGTCGAACCAAATGACAGTCAAAGTTTAAGGTCAATCTCAAGTTCATCGTAGAAACTTGAAAGTACCTTACAAGAATCGGAAGGGTCGACTCTCTGACGAAAATATTGCAACTATGAGTCAATTATGTACTGAAAGGTCGCTAGAGAGCAAAAACTGGACAAACCTCAAGGTCAATCTCAAGTTCATCGTATATACTTACAAGTAACTCCAAAGGAATCGAAAGTCGATTTCCTAATAACGTATTAGCAACAAAGGTCAATCATGTACTAAAGTCGCTAGAGAGCAAAAAAACTGGTCAAATAATTCTACGATGAACTTGAGATTTACCTTGAACTTTGACCTGTCATTGTGGTCGACCGGGTAGTCATTGTACTCTGAATCCATAATTTGAAATTGTATCAGGTTTTTCTCCTGATTGCAGAAAAAAAGTGCGCTAGCTCCTAATTTGCAACTTTTACAGCTAAATAAAGTTAGTCATGAAAATTTGACCTTAAAATCAATTTTTTTTAAATTTCGAAAACGAAAAAAACCCTGGGTCTTAAAATGACCAGAAAAAATTCTCTACAAGAAAGCTTAAAAACATTGATACCCACTTTTTTCTTTTGAAATTCCTAACTTCAAATCGTCAAGAATCTCGCTATGAAACTCCTGATAAGTACTGTACCAATTATTAGTACAAATCGTAGTCGGAATAATGGAAAAATGTTTTTACTCAATGCTTACTATTCAATTTATGGAAAAAATAACTGTAAAAAGCTGAACTTACAGTATGTCACATTCTTGCCGGAGATACTATTTTTTTGGTTTAGCTCACCTCCGCCAATCAAAGCGCTTAAATTTCAGAACACATAGGTGTTAAAACCAATTCAAATTTTCATTGACTAACAAACAAAAAACCAAACTTGCAAGCAGAAATTTGACATGCTGTATTACCACTTAAAATACCAAATGTGTATAATCAGTATATTGACTCCAAGATTCTTATTGGTCATAATTTAAGCCAATCATAATCGAAAATATTGATCTTTATTTTGCGATTAAAATAGTCGGTTACGTTTCTGGATTCTGATTGGTTTAAATTTCAATAAATCCGAATTATGCTTGTAGGAATATATGAAAATCAAATACATTTATCGGAAAATGTTTAATCTGAAAATGTTCGATCTCCAAAATTTGCTTGACTTCCGCCAGCTCAACTTGTCAAAAAAACGTTTTATTTAGATTATCAAGGGGGCGTAGTTTGCGAAGGTCTAACTCGGAATTATCGAATTAGACTCGATTTTAGCCAACTAGTTGCCGCACACCATTAATCGCATTTTACGACGCTTAATCATTAATGACAAGATCAGTTATAAAGTTATCGATAAACTTTGAAACAAAATGACGTTTGTGCGTTTTTTTTTTGAAATTTTACTGTATTACAGTATTATATTTTTGCAAAAATTTTAAATCACAAAATTAAACCTTTCATCGTGATCAGAAAAAAATTCTAAGACATTTTCCATTACATCATAGCCCGAAAATGATCACGTGACTGTATTTTAAGAATAAGGTTGGTAAAGTAGTACTGTTCTTTTCCAAAATTGCTTAAATCAATTTTTGAAAGAGTGAAGTGGTTCTTTAGAAGTTTTTAAGACTTTACCATTACACCATAGTCCAAAAGCGATCACGTGACCTTCAAATTAGGAAATAAGGTTTTGGTGAAAGTAAACAAAATGTAATCAAATTACGCCGAAAATTTTTGGCCAATAAACACCTAATTTAAGAGTTTTGAACATAATAAATTTTCCAAACACGTCACGTGATCTTATTTTCGAGAAATAAGGATTTTATCTATGACATATTTCAAACCTTATTTTTGAATTATTTCGTCACTTGATTTTATTCGGACATTTAATGAGAAAAAGTTCTTTAAAGAAACTCAAAGTTTATCCAAAGTTATTTTTTTAATTTGAGAACTTTTCAAATTACCGTTTATTGGTACATATATTTTTTTTTCAAAAGACTTCAAACAGTGCGGAATGACCCTTAAAAAGAATCAGTAACGAATTTCTAAGACTGTGTATTGTCATTACAGTGTAATGCGCCTCCGTTAAATAAGGCATTTCTGAGAAGTCAAACACTTTGGGAAAAAATGATTACATGAGACGACCTACGCAGAAAGATATCACATATTCAACAACAAAATATATTTCACAACAAATTTAAGAGACATTTTACTAGAGATTTGAAGAAAAAATATAATTTGTTGACAGACCGAACGATAAACTCATTAAGTTTATATGAGGTAATTGCAAATATAAATTAAGGTTAATTTAATCTCTATTATTGCACTTTCATAGTCGAGTGATAGTAAATTTCGCAACTTTTTGTTTTCTTATCCTTATTACAATCCTTAAATTCGTTTAAAATTTATTTTGTTAATTCATGTTGTATAGCAAATTGGTCTGAATATTATTTTAAGCTATTGAAAAATGAATGTTGATAACTGACACTTGCTAATATGGCCATTTAAAGTGAGGCATAGTTGGCTAAAACCGAGTCTGGGTACAGATTCATGTCTAAAGTCTACGAGTTAAGTCCTAGAGAAAACTAAAACTACGCTGCCTGGACAATATTTGGAGTCATCTGGTTATTTTTTTATATATTTACACTACATCAAAAATTTTTCAAATTGACATGTATCTGAAAGAATTTTCCAAAGTTTGAAGTACAATCATGTGAACCAATAAACTAACTAGATTAGTCTAACCTGATTGGGAGATGCTTCAATAAATAATAATATTTTCCCAAACCCCCTGTGGTGCTGATCGTCCAAAAAAATTCTATAATTGCAATTCCACCATACAAACCAATCAAAAACCAGGTGAGCATTAATTTAGTAGTGGTTCCCTAAAAGTTTTTAGTTATTTTTTTTTATTCTTAAGTTTTATAACGTCTCCTATATTTTTCTTGTACCACTGTGCACTTTTGCACGCCTCCACACCTATAACTTAACTAAGGCCGACCAATTACAGGTGCGGCCCGCCCCGTACGGGTTTAAAAGCGTGGTGTGGGATACACATTTAGTCGACGATAGTTCAGTATAATACAGTTTGTAAGATAATGAATCTCACATACTGTGTGTATAGGGTGCGGACCGGGAGACCTAAGGGCCAAACTTAAAGTTTTCATGAGTGTTTGTTACTCATACTATATTTCAAATGTTAGCTTACAAATTTTAGGGGAGCCCGATATCGCCGGCCGAATATCGCCAAACTTGCCAAAATTGACGACAAAACCTACGCAATTTCACGATTTTTAGCTGAAATAATTTCAGTGCCAATATCGCCAAATGTGCAAATATCGCCAATATCGCCGAATATTTTTGAGATTTCTATTACAAATTACTTTTTGGGGTCACGAATGACGTCATTTTCAAGATTGAATTTCCCAAATGAACTCTTTTAAACTTTTATTAGATTGCGTTGTTCGAAGTAATTAATTTTACGAATTTTGGTGATTCACTTCATTCGAAACTATTGTTAAACACCTTATAAAATTTAAAAAATTGTTCGACACATGACGTCATTTCGTACTCCTCCAATATTGCCGAATTTTTTTGGCGAAAAACTGCCCCCTCCCCCTCCTGTAAAGCACAAATAGTTATTCGTAATACAGTGAGGATGATTATCATGGATATATATTTCCGTGATAATTTGGAGGATTATAGAATAGAAAATGTATTTTACCTTGAAATAACATTCTGTTGTTTCTTGCATATATTTGAGATCTTTCATCCAATGGTATTCTTTTGGAATTTTGCAGTTGAAGATTTTACTATAAAATTTTTATATGATTTTGATCATTTTTTTTTAAATACATGAAATTGTTTTTTATTGTGGCATAACTTATGTCGCATAAGCCTTTCCAAATTTTCTTGACAGACAAGATGTTTTCTACTTTTTATGATTTTGTATTGTGAATTAGGTTTGAGGTTTGATAACATAACTTTTGAAAATCAACAAATTATTTTTTCTCATAACTAATATAAGTTATGTTACATAACGTATGAAAGCTAGCAAGAAAACTATAAAAACAATTCTTTAAAATTTTCAGAAACGGTGTTTTTCAATAATTTATAATTTTTTTCAACAAAAACAAAAAATTTCAAAATCTTACGTAGAAAACCGAAATAATTTCTTTCAAAAACCTTACAAATAAATGTTCAACCATAGTTCATTTCTTTTATATACAAAATTATAAATATTGGCTGAAACTTTTTAATTGCGGTTTTCACCAGTTAAAAAATATTTAGAAAATTCTCAAGCTAAAAAATTTTCAAGCTTTTGACTCACGTTAGTATTAAATTGATATTATATTCTCAGGCCAAATTTGACTCAAATATTTCTACCAGGAAGTTATACGTATATAAATTACTTACGATACTTTGCGGTGATCTTGTGAATAAATTGCAACGATAAACTTTGTATATAGAAAATATATGGCGAGGGCAGTAACAACAAGAACAACAGCTCGTACAAAAAGTACTTGACACAGAATCCGATGTGACTTTGATTTATTTTTTAAATATTTGGAAATGGCATCAAATTTGTCATAAGTTTTTATATTCCATTTAACTTTGATAGGTTGAACGGCATAATCGTTTATTTGAGAGTTTNCTACGTGGAGATCACGTGAGTGTTGTTATGGCATATTCGTAGGTTGAAGACTACACTAAATTAAAGATCAACTGTCAGCCAATAGGATCTGAGTTTGATCAATTAACTCTTGGTGGCCGCTTCGAAAACATAATTCTACGCCGTGATAGTTTCGTCAGCGGTCGGGTTAGTACTTAGATTTAGAAATTAATATTAGATTATATATCGTGGGATTATCTGTATGATAAAATATATATAGGATGTAGTTCAAATCCACAATGCATATATGGTGAATCGTTGTTGCACGAGCAGGCCAAAAGCTGCAAGCATCGAATAGAATGAATGTCGGTGCTAAGGAATAGTCCGAATTCATGTCTATCATTACGTAAGGATAGTTAGCGTAGACTACGCTGCGTAGTGGTAACGTCACTTGTCATGACTCTTCACCTGGGTTCGATTCCCAGACTATCTATAGTTTTTCTATGGTCAACCCGCCAACACTAATTTTATGTGAATGTTTTTGGGTTAAAAGTGCGCTGTTTAACAATCGAAAAAAAATTTGGAATTGTTCGTAAATAAGAGTTGCTTTTCGTGCGGGTTTAAGATATTGAAAAATTATCACTTTTTACTTTTGGTAATTTTTAAAAAATATGTTTTCTTATAAATAGGACATGTGTGTATGTGTTTGTATATTTTTTCCCCTTTTCATTTTGTTAATGGTTTTTTTATTTGATAAAAAGCGTCTTTTAACTCGTAGACTTTAGACATGAATCTGTACCCAGACTCGATTCTAGCCAACTAGTTGCCACACTTTTAAATCGGCCATATTAGCAAAGTTTCATTATCAACATTCATTTTTCAATAGCTTAAAATAATATTCAGACAATTTGCTATACAATTGAAATAACAAAATAAAATTTTAAACGAATTTAAAGGCATTTAATGAAGATAAGAAAACAAAAAGTTGCGGAAAGTTGCGAAAAAAGTGCAATAATAAGATGAAATTAAACCTTAATTTATATTTGCAATTACCTCATATAAAACTTCAAATGATTTTCTAGCAGTGTGTCTAAAAATAATTATATGTTTTCTGCAAAATTCTCTAGTGAACTGACTCTAAAATTATTATTCAATATCATTTATTGTGGAAAGAATGTGAGACATACTCACGCCTACGCCTACGTGCGCTCCTTCATTGATTCAATGTAATTAATTTTTCGGAAGTTTTGACTTCTAGAAATGCTCTAGTCTAACCGGAGGCCAATTTTCACAAATAATACAAACAGAAATCTTGAAATTAAAAAAAAATCAATCGGTAATTATTGATTAATCAAAAACCATTGTACCGATAAAGGGTAATTTAGAAAAGTTCTCAAATTACATAAAAAAACATTGGGGATGAACTTCAGACGCTTTTAAGACTTTCTTCTCATTACACTAATGTCCGAATAAAATCAGGTGACGAAATAATTCAAAAATAAGGTTTGAAATATGTCATAAATAAATCCTTATTTCTNGTTTGTTTGAGTCGTTTCCTGACTCAAAGAGGAGCACTCAAAATATATTTTTGTTTTGTCTTTCGAGAGGTATAACTCAGAGGGTATTAATGCAATCCAGTTTTTAATTCGATATTTGAAAATTTCAGACAATTTTGTATAATCATTGTGAATCTCAAAAATAAATATTTAGCGGTTAAAATTCTACAGATACTTCGTGGGTCGAAAAAGGTCAAGCTCGTACAATAGTGTACGATGAGTGCGTACAGGTTAAGCAATTTTTGGAAAAAAACAGTACTACTTTTACTAACCTTATTCCTTGAATATACGGTCACGTGATCATTTTGGGGCTATAGTGTAATGGGAAAAAAGTCTTAGATTTTTTTTCTGATCACGATGAAAGGTTTAATTTTGTGATTTAAAAAATTTTTGCAAAAAATAAGTACTGTAATACAGTAAAAATTTTCAAAAAAAAAACGCACAAACGTCATTTTGTTTCAAAGTTTAGCGATAACTTTATAATTGATCTTGTCATTAATGATTAAGCGTCGTAAAATGCGATTAAATGGTGTGGCAAATAGTTGGCTAAAATCGAGTCTACGAGTTAAGTCTTACGCACAGTTTTCAGTGCATGGGCACAAAAACTCATAATTCTGGTATTTCTTATGTGGGGAGAAGTAAAGTTTTCGATGATCGACTAAAAAGTTGGCTTACTCGAACTTTTCTAAATGCCAAATTATTATTCATATTAGAAAGGATGTTTTTCATTTATTTATGAATTGTTTTGAATAATATTCCAGTTTCACAGGTAGAATTTAAAACTAGAGTTGCATCAAAGAAGGCTTTTTTAGGTTTTTCTCTTTGATTAAAAAAAAGCTTCATTTTTATTAACGCTAACGGGTACTGATTTCAAAAAAATAACGTTGAGTTTGTCTAATCACTTATTTAATTTATCTGTTAACCTTTCTAGGCAGAAAAAATGCAACTTAGAAACAATTTTTTCATTTTTTGAAATTTTTCTAGATTTCATTTTCTTTACAATTGTTTAATTTGAACTTGAAGTTTCTTTATGTTGAAAATTATTATACAATAATAATAAATCGAAACGTTGATAAATAAAATGAATATAATTTATTAAATTTAAGTTCTAAGGAGTGTGACAGCAAACCAAATTCTCGATATTTTGTAGAGATCATGGTAGAATCTGCGACTTGGTACTTTCAGAATACCTTAAAAGCTCACAAGTTCTGTGCATTATGAAAATAAAAACCCCTCTGAAGCACAAATACCACTTTTATAGTGCTATTTTGATGAAAATGTTTTGTCTATCAAAATAATCTAAGAACAAAACCTTTTACAGTATGTCTTTTTTTTCCGCGGAAAAATTTTAGAAGGGACGTTGAGAATTCTCTCCAATTAATAAACGATTCTCCCGAACCCTCCTTAATTATTTCACAAAAAAGATATACTGTACTGAAACAGTTTTTGATTAATAGGATAAACCGAATTCTAATTTTTTTAAATATGTTCTTAATTTTCAATAAACTCGTTTGGTTAAGGGGGTGGCATAAGTCCAGCAAATTGGTACATTTTTTCAGAGCAATATTTAAAATAACAAAAAATGTGGAAATTTATTGTTTATTTTTTATCTTCAATAAAAGTGTTCATTCTTACAAACCTTTACATTTTTATTTTCTAAACATAACTAATTATAGTTAGAAATACAAAAAACCACTTTTCACTGTGCATCAATTTTCAACTTAACCCGACTATAGAATTTGTTTAAAAGACGATATTAATAAACTTCATTTATTTTCGGGTGTACTCCGCTAATTGATAATCCAATTACTCTGCACAGTCCAAAATTTCTTAAATATCAAAGTTTTTTTCCATGAAAAACGTAAAAATTGGCCAAAAAGATAGAGAGAAAAACAGCTTTTTTAAGATAAAAATTGACCGTAAATTGTGTTTGATATTAAAAATGTCCTGGACTATCAAAAGGAAATGACAGCGCAAAATTTTTATTGGGAATTTTTTTACAACCATAAAATTTTTTAAAGATTCCAGTGCCGAATGGCACTTATCCGCAGTGCACCAGTCAAGTGTTAAAAAATTCATCAACAGTTTCAAAATTGATAATCGCGCGACCTTACCGATTAGTTGACATACGGCCCCGATTTAATAGATGCCAAACATTTATATGTGATTCTTGCATGATTTTTATGGAGAGTTCAAAAACCACGAATAAAAAATTTTGGACTTGATTTGGGGAAAATTTTCTTAATTTTTAGTCGAAAAAAGTCGATAAAAAATATAATATAAAATTTTTGAATCATAGTTTTTGAATATAAAAATTTTATGATTTTTCAAACAGCGGTCAGAAAATATGTAGGAATCCAAAAAAAAAGTTAAAGCAGTTCTTTTTTTGATTTTCACCCACAGATTTCAGTTAATAAAACAAAAAAATTTTTGGACAAAAAATGCGGAAAATTTTCATAATGCTTCGATTTTTTTTCAAATTTTTACGATTTCAAAGATGAAAACCCAAACTCAAATCTTTCCAAAAATGAATAAAAATAATTTTATGTAGCTGAAACATATTTAAATCGGTTCAGCTAACTATAATAAGCATGAAAAAATATACTGACTTACTATTTTCGTAAGTTATATTGACTCCAGGATTCCGGGTTTATGCCACCCCCATAAACAGTTATGTTGAATAAACACTGGAAAAAAGTTCATGTCGATTAAATCTTAATGTTCTCTGTAAGAAAAAACAGTAAATAGAGAGTGAGAATATTAATTTTTAAGTGATATTTAAATTTCTTGGTTTAATATCCGTTTGTTAATAATATATATGTAGTAAAACATATTTCAACGTTGTTTTCGCGCCATTTCATTCACTCAGAGACCATTTTTTAATAATATATCAGTCAAAAAAAAAATTTAACACCGTAAGAAATATATTGAAATTTTCGAAAGAGGGCGAAACTAATTTCAAAAAAAAACTAGCTTTTTCCTATTCGGTCTTGTAAAAAATTAAATTACTAACTTTAGTTTTGCGATGAGTTCATTGACAGCTTCTTGTATAGCATCAATGATGAAAGCCGTCTCATAGATTCTTCCTTTTGAGGTCAGTGGCCAAAGTAAACTCGTTATAGCGCCAATAAATGCAAACCCAAATAAAAAAAATGGATACTTTGTGTAGATGTCGAGACTTGTTATGTGGCTGTCATTTTGTATTGATGGCTGGAATATTGGGATAATATTACTTCGTTAAAAATTTAAATTCCAAGTTTTTGAACATAATATCTAGTGGCAAAAAATCTTATTATTTAAAGTTTTTCCATAAATATTTTTTAAATTTGGAAAATATTATCTAATTTGAAAGTAATTTGGCAACATGGTCAATTTTAAGTCAAAAATCTTAAATGAAAGGTATCAAAAACTCATATATTTTCCCTTAAAATCCAAAAACATCGTGTTCTGGTCTTATTTCATTATTTTTTATGATTTCAGTGGGTAAAGTAGGGTATGATGCCCGAATCTCTCGCATAATATTTTGTGGTCATCGCATTTGATAAATTATTGGCCGTAATTAAAAAATGCATAATCAGAGCGTTTGTTTTTCAAAAAAAGAGATTTCGGAAATTTACTTGTATGAATAATTGATTAAGTTGTATGTATGCAAGCTTTGATAAAAAAATAATGAGGGAACTACCTTTGTCAAATTACTGCTGTTCATCCGACTATTCAATCCCAGAGAATTAAAAATCACTCCATTTTGATCAATTTCGTAGTCAAAGAGATGTGTCCAACAGTAAGCCCTAATGAACTCAGAATCAATTTCGCCAAACACATTTATTTTATTTTCATATTCGTTTGTAGTAGAATTCATAACATTTTGTGGCGGTGAACTGAAAAAGGGTGCAAAGTATGTTTTATTAAAAAACGCGATTTCGAAGTTGTTTTTTATCTTATTTTCATTCCGAACATAGTTCGTTTTTATTTTGACGTTTCGGCTAAACAGCCAATTTCAGGCTCGATAACGCACCAATTATTTTGTTTCGCAAAAGTTCTCGTTTTCTTCAATCTTTTCCCTGTTCACCACACTGAAAATGGCCGTTTAGTCAAAATAAAAACGAATTACATAAAATTCGATAAAAAAACTTAAATAAACTCAAAAAACATATGTATCAAACCTCCTGAGTCAGGACTCCTGACTGTTGCTCAAACGTTCTGACAATATCTCAAACGTCTTGACAAAATTTGACAAATCATAGGTGTCAGGAGTCCTGACTCAGGACGTTTGATTACATGGTGTATTTATCATCTGATATTTTCGCCATACTTACCGCAAATAAATTATTTTTTTAAATAATTTCAACTCAATATTTGAAACTAAAAAATATATTTTCTTGCAAATTTCAACTGAGCATTAAACCTTAAAGCGATGACTGAAATAAATTTACTTGTGGGATTTGAAAGCAAATCGTCGTTTGATCACAAAACTTGAGAAAAAACACATAAAAAAGTCGTTTTTCACTAAAAAAAAAACACCGACCCCTTAAAGCGCTTTTAATCCCCGATGACCCCTTAAAGCGACAGATTTTGAGACATGAAAATGCGCTTTGAGGGGTCAGGGACTGTATGTTTGAAATATAAGTATAATTTTTATGTCTCAAAAACCAAAAGATAATGTTTTTTATTATCTCAGAAAATCGAAAATTTTATTTTGTACCCGAAATCAAATTATTGATTTTTCTCCAAAAGCAGAACTGGAAAAAAACATGAGGACAGTGATAATACTAACTTCGATATATTATAAAATTTAGTACCAAGTAGCGTCGGGACAAAAAGTGATTCGTCGAGAATTAAGGTGATTAAAGGCCATATCCCTTTAACACCTTTTGCTTAATCTGAGAGATGTGAACTGAAAAGCGGCCTCATGAGTGGCTGGGAGGGGTCTTGGAAGTGTTTGGATTAGCTCCCTGAACCCACATCTCTCAGATTAAGCGAAAGGTGTTAAAGGGATATCGAAAGTTTTTTACTGGTACCATGTAACATGCTGCTTGTTAACGAATCACCTCAAGTCTCGACGTCACTTAAAACTCAAACGGTAATTGGAAAGTTTTAAATTAATAAAATCATTTGAAATTGATGTTCATCGTGTCAATAGGCACACTTGTACTTATCAAAATTATCGAAAACTAAATTCTGTCTCACTTTTTCCATAGTAGTTATTAGAAGTTTTATAACACTCCTGGAGCCATTATGAGTAAATTGGAAAGCAATGCGTCCGTCGGAAATATTGCAATAATTGACCTTGTGTGTCCCACAGTAATACCCTTTTGCATGTCATCAAAATCGAAACCACCTGAATATAGTTATTAATTTTTTTATTTAACGTTCCTATTTATTATTATGAGGCTGAACCAACAAATTTTCCAAATTTAATTTCGACTATTTTTTTCTGTAAATATGGACAATTTGAAGATGACTGGTAGTATTTTTACCTCTATACTTAGCCAGGAACCTACCTTTTCATCATTTTTTATTCATTTTATTTTTTTATTTATTTTCACAAAAATTTCTTGATTTTCAAAAATGTAAGGACAGCTTTCGAAGTGAAAAAAACATAAACATTTTGGTTATGATAGTACACGCACTCCGCGGGGTCATCAGCTGTTCATTCATATATGTTCCAATATTATGACTAAAAAATCCAGGAAAAAATAGGCTTTTCCGCGAGCCTCTTAAAATTAGCTCAAAAAATCGTTTTTTGCGTTTTCTAGAGCGAATTTATTTCGAATTTTTCAAAACGATAGTACACGACCTGCCTGCATTTCTTGTGGTTCATAAAATCGAAAAAATAATTTTTCTACCCCCAAAACTCACGAAAAATAGGCTTTTTGCTATAAAATATGACTTTACTTTGACGCTCGTTCCTGATTGGTCAAGCAATCAGCGATCCTTGATTATGATTTGGGATGTGAGATTTAAGTTTAATTAATCTACCAGGCTAAACAATTAGGTATGACAATGTATAGTTTCCCAGATATTTGCCCTCAAAAACCATGAAAACGGCATTTCCCACGAGACGTACCTTAAGGATACTATCCAGATTAATCATTTTGTAAAACTATTTTTTAGCTTGTGGAAAATTAACCTCAATTTTTTTGTTTGCATACACTCCTTCACACATAAGCGACACAAGAGGACCTCAGCCTAAATGGAAAACCTGGAAAAATTATAAAATTCGGTCAAATTATTTTAAAAGACAGCTCACTGGCCTATCAAATTATATCAAATAGCTCCCAAAGTTCT
>SCLH01000660.1:548324-562551 GCA_004367855.1 Oikopleura vanhoeffeni | reverse complement strand
ACAATTAAATTTTTATACTTTTTAATTCCTCACCATTTGTGAGATTAGTTGATCCTGTAAATGTGCATATAAATAAATTTCGTGTAATGTTCGAATTACTACATATATTGCTTAATGCGCTATGATTCTGAATCATAGCCTATGATACAGTACGCTTGTATGTGTTTTTTTACTTGCGAAATGATATTGCCTGTAATTGAATCCTGCCAATAAAAAATGTGTAACGGGTGATTTTTTTGGAAAGCCAAGCTAGCGCTGGTGGCGAGGGTTAAACAAAATCCCGCCTAGTTTCTTTTGTATTTTGTCGGGAATTTACTTAAAGCAATTTACATTTGCAAGTAAAAAACACACAACACTTTAGTCTTTGGGTTAAAAAGCAATGTGCGCCATATGACAGTTAGATTTTGGCTAAGAATTTGCCCGACTAATTTGGTGCCGCTAAAGTGAAAATTTTAATGCATTTTATAATCTTATCCGTGCTACCGTGCGCACGTAATACACTCAATTTTATTCTGTGAACTAAGATCGAAAAGATCTAGGTTTTGGCGGTTGGATTTTTTCTGCTCATTCTGGTACAGTAGATATCATTGTTTTTCGTATTCGAGTTATCCCGAGGGCATTCGGACGAACCCGGGGATGTTTTCGCTACATTATATTATAGTAACTCATTTTTTAAGCAAAGATTTTTTTCTTTTCAAATAAATAATTTAAAATTTTTTTATTAAAAAATATTTGTTTCGTGAATTCACATTATACGTTTAGTCTTGAAGGATTTAGATTACATCAAAAGTGTGGTAAGGGCCCCCAATAAAATTTAGATGGTATTAAAATAAATAATGATAAGAGGGTAAATTTAAATAGTTTTGATAATCTTATTGTGCTAAAGCTATTCACATTACCGGTTGTTTTAACAGAAACACATGCTGTGTTGAAGGATTCAGCTGTACTTTCGAATTTTCAAATTAAGAGTTATTTTTATCAAGAAATTCTGATTAATATTAAGTAATATCATATCAGTTATAACTTTTTTCCATTCGAGACAGGCTCATTAGATAGTTTTTTTGGCGATTTCCCACTCTCTATTCCCAATGAGTCCTTTCTTACGAATTTAAAAAATAACATTTCTACAAACTACCAACTGTGGACCATACATATCACAAATTTAAAGAAATATGCCTGAGTTTTCTGTTTACCGCAGTTTTTTGTGTCGCAAAAAATATTGTAGTCGATTGGTTAATAATGCTGATAACTGTATCTTATTGGTTCATTTATTGTGGATAAAACCAATTGGGTTAACCAGAAAACTCAGGCTTATAAAATATCTAATATAAAACGCCAAAACTTTATTTTCTGCATATAATTGCTGTTCTTTATATTGTAACTTTCTTCGACAACCAGAAAATCTTATGTCTGCCAGACTTTTATTCACAACCCACTGGTTCCGAACTTAAATCAATTAAAATTGTGAAGTATATCTAGATTTAATTTATAATTTTGTTTTAACGGAGTACCAAGTGCAAAAAGAGAGAAATATAAACTGTTATTCCAGGTAGACAATAACAATGTTACAATGTCAGGTCCGTCGATTTACAAACCACGAAAGTTCTAGAGTTCATCTGGCTATAATTTTAGACTCCAGAAATTTGTCGAGGCGGGTATACAGAGACGTTATGGAGGAATAATAGGGTAATATCTTAGGTACAACTACAGAGAAACTACAGTAGTTATAAAAATGAAATGGCCTTACGGGTGATATGACCCAGAAAAAAAATAATTTTAGCAGGAAAGAAGCAAATTTTCGCCATCTAGCGGTCAATAAATGAGTTTTTTAATGCCCTCAGCTGAGCACTTTCTTCGATTCGAGCATATAAAATTGCATTTGTGGGTTCTTCATAACAAGGAAAGCTATGACAAAACAATTGCTTACATTTCGATTGAAATTTACATTGTTCTGGAAAAAAGAGCGAATTTTTCTTTTTGAGTAAATTATGCAAGGACGGATCATTTAAAATTTTCCGCAGTCTTCTCGCTTATCCTTGACGTCAAATTTCTGGAACGTGTTCATGTCCGTGTGTTCTTCTCTGCGTACAGTAATTCGAATCAAATAACCGCGTTACAAAATCAATTTTGTGTTTGTTATTTGTCGGCTATTGAATTCTTATCCAAGATTTTGTTTTTTTGTTGATGATGGACGTTCAAAACTCAGTCTACATTTTTTGCTGTCTACATTTCTTGACATGCATAATCGGAAGTAGCCATGTTTTCATAACTGGAGATTAAGCTGCCAAGAACTGGAAATCTGGATTGCCTGATACTTGAAATTATTCAATATCTAATCCTCTCTTACATTGAGATTACCAACGTCAAAATAGCAAAAATGTAATACGGAAGGATTATGAGATATAATATAGTATATTATTGTATATAATATTTAATAATAAACTTTTCTGTTTATTTTGTATAATTTGAGCTCCTCTGGATGACTGTAAGAAAGAAAGCTTTTCTAAAAGTAATGATAACCGTAAGAGAATTTTTATCTTAGAGTCGCAGGTTAACGTCGGCCTCTATAGAAACAGTGGATTTTTATATTTTCAACAACTCGAAGTGATTAGAAAATTTCAGTTGACAGTTTATTCCTAAGCTTTATGAAAACTATATTAAGGGGGTAGGTTGTCGGTAAATTTTTGAGGCCTTGTAAGAATTAATTATGAACATGAATATCGATTATGACTAAAGTTGACACAAAGGATTTATGTTGGCAATTATTTTTTCGAAACATATCTTAAAAACAAAATCTAGGAATTTCAAAATTCGAAGGTATTGCTATACCTGCAGAAAACCTCGATATCCACCATGAGTATGAATATTTTGGTATATAGACTCGCTCAAGAACGATGGCATGCATTAAAAATTATCCGGAAAGGATCCAATTCTAAAATTTAAATTACATGTATTCTTTAAGCAAAATGTTAAACCTAAAATTATCGAATTTGCGTGGGTAAATGACGCTGTAAGAGATTTTTTGATTAGTTAACTTCTTTTGAACTTTATTCCTTCCGGGTTCACTTGAATAGATCAATTTCTCCAAATTCTAGAGAAAAAATTTCAAAAATCCGAGCCCAAACATATTGACCCACACTATATTTACTACTTAATCGAAAAACGGCAATTATTCTGACATCCCTCTAGAAGAATATCAGTTTGAAGAGAAAATTGGCGTTCAAAGGGGATTCTAGAAAATACAAGAGCAAAATTTAAAAAAAAATTGGCCAAGCATATTAGTCACATCATTCATCCCGTACTCTGTGTGAATTTGCAGACGCGTTGTATGTGGGGCCTAATAGAAGTATAACTTTGAAAAAACGCTTGGGTTTCTTGAACTGACTCAGCACCTGGTGCTGTGGTGTTAAAATTTTGAGTACGAGATATGGAATCGTTAGACAAAGGCTAGACAAAAATATAAATAAGTAACCTCAGATTTTTCACAACTGCCCTAGAATTATTCTGAGGCGGGATTGAAAGGTACCAGATTACGACACCTACCCCCTTAAGAACTTATTTTATTCCTACCCTGCTAAAGATTTTCGATTACTGCCGATCTGTGTTTTAAAAGACGGTTCGCAAAAAGTATGAAAAATAAAATTTATCTACAACCCTAATCTGGGTGGCAAACCATAATTTTTCGAGACTACTTATTCGAGCCTACGCAATAATGACTCAAATTCCGCACGCTCATCATGGTTCTCCATATAAGTACAGGAGTCGGAACCGGATTTAAATTTTTTTTGATTCAATTTTCAGAGCTAGTAAAATAATTAATAATGAGCTGTTTATGATCTTTGTTTATGGCTAATAAATTTAACGGTAGTTACAGGCTACTTACGGTACATCGTTAATTTTGACCTTGATTTAGATGATTTTTTTACGGTGATTTAAAAAATTTATAGATTGCTACAATAGATTGTACCTGAAAAATAATCAAGTGCAGCCTATTTTTCACTTTTAATAAAAAACTTTGAGTGTATGTTTTGATAATCCCCCTGTTAAGGAGGGTTACAAGAAATGCATGAGTTTTGCGAATTAAAGACTACCGTTATTATTCTCAATTTATTGTATATTTCCTAAAAAGCGAAACAGCGAAATGCGAGACAGAAACTAGATTTGTGTTTTGTCCGTTTTGATTGCCAAGCTGTAATTTGGCTAACAGACTAAACAACACGGAATGTGTAAAACATACACCCATTTTATCAGTTTTTAAAAACTATCTGTTATGAAAAAAAATCCGTTGCACTCTGAAGCTGCTTAAAATAAAGTAGGCCCGACTAAACTTTTGTTCTGCCTACGGTAGCTGATTTTTTCATATTTTTTCGGAAATTATAAATAAAGAAAATCTATGCAAAAATAATTTAAAACTTTCACCAGGAAAGTGTTCAAAACCGTTTTTGAAATTGACTCATCATTAAGAGGGTTCTGCGTGCTAACACAGCAATTTGCTGGGTATTTTCACTACTTTTGAACAGTCTATAACCTTTGATTGGGAAACTTAAACATAAAAATGAAAAGCAAATATTGTTTCACAAACCCTTTTCATAATTATTAGGTTTGTGAAATTATTTCTGAATTCGTAACAAAGCTCGTAACGATCTTTACGTTATTGATTTTCGTGACCTAGAAATTTTCCCCAGCAGCTAATAACTAGTAGAGTCTACATACAAAGTATTTATTTTTTTGAGAAAAAAAAGTGAAACTAAATTGAGAAGAAAGTTAACGTCGAATAATTGCATAGTTACGTTTACGTTTTTCGTAAAACTCAAAAAACATCCAAAAAGCCCTCTTCGTAACACGTCTAATAACTCGTTAACTTTATTTGAGAAAAACTAATTTTTAGTCGGAAAAGATTCAACGAAATTAATGCTACAAAGTTAATGTCGAAAATTTCAAATTTTTTATCTGATTACTCGTGATCACAAATACCGCGCGCACTCCTATAAATATAAAAACAGCTATAAATATCAAAACAAACAATTAGAAGCCTAATTTTTGTTAATAATAATGTCAGACATTTTAAAACATACTTTTCTTGGTAAGTTTTCACCTGAGAATTCAATTTTGCTATTCAAATTTCATTTTTGTACATATTAATGTGGTATGCTAATTTTGGTTAAAACTCAAAAAATAGACTTAGAAGTTGAAATAAGAAATTTTAATTTGTCGCTATTAATTTCTTAGAGCGTATTTACTCGGGAATTGTATTTGTTTTTTCCATTTATCTAACATAAAAAGATAATTTCTGCATGCAATCCAGCACCCAGAACCCTCTTAACCCCTAGAATCACAGAAAAAAAAGTTCCGCCAAGGCACCAGAAGCCATATATTCGGCTCTACTTTGGGACGTTGTTTACAGAAAGCCCAAGGTAGTTGAAGCTCAATTACTTTTGGAATAGGAAGTTGAAAAGTTATTTTTTGCATTAATTATTCAATTCTCAGAATTTTGATTTTTAGTTCTAGAAATTCAGTTGAAAAACCAAGTGTTAGATATCACGTGATACATCGTAGTCTTCACAAATTTTATTTTTATGGGTACCAACGCACAAGTATCTGCCCTACGTCACACTTTAATCGGATTAGTTCTATATATCACCAATCTAAAGTTATTTCTAAAAAAGTAAAAAAATGATGAAAAATCACCAATTTTATATGAAAAATGGCATATTTTCGAAATAAAAGCAGATTAATATACTTTTTATTATTATTTTTAATCTTATATCCATTTATCATTATGATGCCCGGGTAACACTAAAAACTTATTTGCTGTTAAAAGAATAGGGAATACGTTTTTAGTGTTACCCGGGCATTTCATAAGTGGATATCCAATATATTATAGTAATCAAGTGACAGTGTGGACAATTTTTGATTGATTAGATTAAGTTTATATAAATAATTTCTTTAATGGAATACTTAAATTAAAAATTTTTGAAATTTCACTTCCAAAAAAGTATCTGTCCAATATACGAACTGTAAGTGTTTTTGTATGCCAAAACACTTTCCTAAAAACTGGCTTATTTCACATTTGTTTTGATGTCTAGTTCGAAATAATTTCCGGAAGTAAACTTCGGCGGAAAAATCTCAAAAATCAACTCCCCGTAATTATTCGACCAAATATCCCAAAAAAAAATGAGTTTTGACACCAGTTCTGAAACCACCTGTTTGTTAACCAACAAACCTTTCTCGCCTTGCTCAACACGAAATTCTCGGCGGAAATGTTTAAAAAAATCAACTTCACAGGCGATCGATGTTTTTGTGAACAGATGTCAGCGATAACTTTCCAATTTTAACATATCTAGTAACTTTGGCTTTACACGATTTATTCGTGCCTTTGAAATGAACAAGAAGTTTGAAAACTCTGTTCCAAACGTAAATTCATAAAAAAATTGTTCCAATTTTTATATGGAAAATTAAGCTGCCTTTTTGTGGACCACGGGACTCCCGTGACGGGAGATGTGAAACAAAAAAGGTTCTTCATCAGTGCCAGCAATTAAGTTTTTGTGTCTGGATTAAAATCAAACCATTTTTTGATTATTTCGGAAACAAATTGCCCTTTTATATTCATAAGATTAATGAACACTAAAAGTCAGTGTTTTAAGTGCGAATAATATTTTTGTCGGCCCGCGGTCAATCAAATTGAAAGTCATTTAAAAAATCGCGTTTCCTATCAGCTTGTTTTATTACAAGTTCTTAGAAGTTTCTCAGCTGTTCATCTGGTATTTTTTTGTAATTTCCTTTTAATTTTAAATGAGTTTAATATCAACTGTTTGAAATAAATCGGTTTTTCACTATTCTTTCTTTATGAGTGCACTAGATTTTATTTATTGAATGCACTTTATTTATATTGATAAAATCACAGGTGACATGTCATGACAGCCTACAAATATAACTAAAATATTATTATTACATTATTTACATTATTCAAAATACAGTATCGAAAAGTACTAGACTATTAGTTATTACAAGACTAGCCCTATTGCACCGCTAGTTTTACTAGCTACTAGCTCTCCCCCTCCGCAAGGCTTACCACACTTTACACTACCTTACTCTATAGATAGGGTCCACCATAATTTGGATTATAAAATAATGGGTAGATTGTCCGAAACGTCTTGGGAGTGAATAATATATTGCAAATGGAAAAAAAAATTTATGAAATTTTTTTGGTAGTCACGTTGATCCAAAATAGTAGCGATTTTCGGTATTTTATTAATATAAAAACAGATGCCAAATCGGTAGTTTTTGGGTCAACGTCACTTATTAATGAAATTAACACACATTTTGGGAAAAAAATAAAATTTTTTCGAATTAATGATTTTTGGCTCCCAAACCTCGGATTTTCGAGAAAAAAAAACGTCAAAGTAAGAAAAAGGGGATGCCCGTTTGATCGGACAAAAATTATTTTATCATCAAATAACCGCCTTCTTGAACTTATGTTATGTACAGTTTTTTGGTACATACATCTCAGTAGATGGTGTCATATTACAATTTTTAAGAATTTTTGAAATTTTTCTGAGTAATTTTCTACAAATTTACTTGAAATTTTTTGCAGATTTTTCAGACATTTTTAAAAAATGAAAAAAAAAAATTTCCAAAAAAAATTTTCGAAAAAAATTCGAAAAATTTTCAATTTTTTTTAAATTGTGGAACGTCTGCAAAAAATTTTCGGGCAATTTTTTTCCAGTGTAGAAAAATACTCGGAAAAAATCAAAATTACTTAAAAAAGTTAGATTACAACATATATATATATTGCCATACAAAACCTACGCAACTACACGATTTAAGCGAAATTACTGATAATATCTAATATTGACGGAATTTCTTTGTGATTTCTTTAACAAATTACTTAGTGGGCTTCATGAATGACGTTCATTTTCAAGATTAAATTTCCCAAATTTACTTTTTATTTGATTGCGTTTTGGTGGAGAACTTGATTGTGCGTATTTTTTCTCAATTATCGTCACCCTTAAGGGCCTCGTTGCATTTTGTACAGATTTGCACTTTTTCAATTTTTTTTCGTCTTTTACGGAAACTTTTTGCCACTTCATAAAATTTTGAATAAAAAGTTTTCAACGTAAGTGCACAATTTTGAGCTCACTTTGTTAAATCTGATTTTTTCAGATCGATTTATTTTTACTTTATAAATCGTCTTTAAAATAAACATCTAAAACCGCGTTTGCTACTTTAAGTGTCTAATATTTCATTAAAATTATATTTTTTATTAATAAGAAACTTGAAAAATGGTCTCGACCACCATTCGAAAATTTTAATAATTTAAGTTTTATGATTTCTACTTCAAACTGAAAATTAAAATTTCCGAAAATAGACGAAAAAAACGAAATTTTAGCACATCGAAAGAAATATTTATTTTCATGAGTTTACTTATTATAATTTTACACGGTGATGGGTCCTGCTTACCAATTGGGCAAAGTCTCGGTGAAATAATTTTCTTTAATTCTTGATTAAAAAGGGCTTAACTAGATTTTTCGCTAAACCTTATTTTCATTCAAAAAAGTATGATTCAAGTATAAACAAGAGCGAAGAAAACAAAACGGAAAGCATATTTAAAATATAATGAAAGTAGCCACCCAATATTTTCAGCTAAGGATAAAAATTTAGTTTGAAATTTTTTGAACAAGAAATTAGAAAAATTTACGAAATATTTCTAATTTATTTTACCAAAAAATCACATAAACCAGTCATCTGTTTTTTCCAAAGTGCATATAAAAAATATGTGGTCACCTAGTCGAAAAGTTAAAGTAGCCATTTTGTGAGTTATTAAGATATAAAACTATGCATTGGCTTGACTTAATGCTACATCTATACAACGAAGCAAGTTCGACAAAATATTTTGTTAGAGCTTTTGATAAACAGGAACCTGATATCAAAGGCGAACATTTTAATTTTCAAATTTAAATCTAAAGTTTATTTTTTAGAATATTTCGAATCAAACTTTTTAAGCTCACCAATAGTTTAGAATTTTAATATGTCAATTAATTTTTCTAATTGAATTTTATAAGGGACAATAAATTGAATTTCAATTAATTTTTCTTAATTTGAATTCTAGGGGACAATAAATTGAATTTCAATTAATTTTCTAATGATTTTTCGAGTTTGATTTTCAGAATAAATTTCGAATTTCTTAAATTTAAAAAAAATTTCTAAGTATTAATTGCTTAAATTTTGGTTGAAAAAATTTTTGGAAAAAAAATTTTTGCGAGCGTTGCAGCCAATTTAAAAAAAAATGAAAAAAATTTTCGAATTTTTTTAAATTGGCTGAACGTTCGCAAAAATTTTTTTTTTTCAATTTTTTTTCCAGCCAAATTTTACAAAAATACTTGGGAAAATTTTTTAAATCCCAACTCAAAATTTTTTTTTCATTAAATACTAGGTGATCCTACCTTAGTGATTACATTCTCATAACCAGAATCAATGTATCTTTCCCTCAAAAAAATCTCACTTTTGGGCGTCTTTGCCTGAGTTTGAGAGCAGCAACCCCCTTATTTTGGCGAAAAATACGATTTTTTCGAAATAAATTATCATTTTTTTTGCAAAAATATCGATTTTTGATAAAAAAATATCATATGATAAGACGCGCTATAAATTCTTCGGGTTTTTCGTACAGTTCATATTTAATTCTAACAAGTCGATTTCGACCGATTTGGCGGATCGGTCGAATGGTGGAAACCCTATCTATATGAGGTATATTTGGACGCGGACGCTGGAAGGCTACCATTTTTTTGCCCTTTTTAGAAGGTTTTAGGTAGGCTTGAGCGATATATTCGGCTCTATGATCCAAGGGTTAAGCTTGAAATTCATTTTGAATATTCTAAGTTAAATGATAGACAAATTTAAAAACGGTTTTGGGTTTTCGAACTTGGTGAAATTTTTTTCCGGGACAATCTATTCGAATCATATTTCTTAAACATATCAAAAAAAGCTACCATAGGCAGAAAAAAGTTATGTCGGGTCGACCTAGCTTAAAGAGACAATGCAGCCTTTTTTGAGATTCCCAATGTTTTTTGTCCAAATTATTCTAGTACCAAATTTCAAATAAAACTGCGAATGCTCAAGTGCAGTGCGGAAATTCCTCCGGCGACCGTACTCGTGAGTAAGTGACTTGTGAGTTCGTGCTTAACGGACTCCGAAATGTTAAAATTCGGTACTGTTGAAAACTTTTAATATGGTGGTGATATAAACAGGCAATAAAGTTTTTGTTTAACGATAACAAAAATTATTTTTAGCCCTATAGTCCCTGAAATCATTCATTGAAATCACTGACGTCGCTTCACTAATCATCTTTCAGTATGCCCGACTAAACTTTTTAACTAGTTGTCTAACATTTCTGATAAATTGCAGAGATTGAGAACAAAAATATGAATGATTGTACAGCTAAGTTTGGGCTTTACACTATTCGGGGAAAATGGTTCTGGACTCGATAAGGCCAAAAATTAGGTAACGGGTGGTCCTAGAAAATTAATGGATTCAGAAGATAAAGAATTTTTATTATATTAGATACAATACACTTCGCGGGCTCCAGTTTTGATGCAAAAGGTGCGTCATCAAAGTGAAGGGGATACGCATAAAATATTATCTACATGTAATTAATTTTGCTTTTAGAAGACCGTGATTAATGAGGGGAGAATAATTTTCCACGCTCGATCTTGAAAGTATGAAGTTTATTGTAGAAACCCAAAAATTTGAAACTTTAGAAAATTGCACTTCTTTTCATGCCCTCACAAACCCCAAACTAAGCTGTATAATAAAATTTCAATTATCGGATAATTTAATAAACTAAAGCAAATATTCTCATATTATCTGCGAACGTTTTCGAATTATTTAATCATTATCAAGCAATTTTTATATAAAGAAAATAATATTTATATTTTAAAAATCACAGAATAAAAATAATATTTTACCAGTAAAATATTATGAACATAACGGTAAACCGGTTTAGAGCTTGTAATTATTTACTCGTTCAGAATATTTAAAACTTAACCCCATAGGCTCATAGAGCCATAAGTGGCTTTCATTTTCGAAAAAGACCGGAAAGGACAAAATAATCGAAATTTGAGAGTTCAAGGTTCAAATCGCCCATAAAGTTAGCAATTAATTTCTGAAAAATGATGAAAATTTTTTTTTTGGATGAGCCGTTCGAATATATTTCATCCTACTTTTTTTTGGGATTTCTCTTAAATTTTTCTTTATCAGCTTTATCTCACAATTTATTTTAAAACAAACAAGGTCTTTAAATACTCAGTTTTTAGGAATCGTCTTGACCATCTTTAAAAAACTTATAATGTTTCTACTAAATGTAGAACTTTTTTTTATTTCTTTTTTTGTTGAAAACAGAGAAATTGCTAATGAATGAGAAGCGGGCGGGAATATAAGGCGCAGACATATTGTTTACCACTAATTTAACCCTTTCAGAGGTGAGAATTATCGTTTCATAGGACGAACCGATAAGTATTTTGAATCGGAGACCAGGTTAAGGAACATTAGGTTTCACTTAATTTTATTTTTACTAGAAATCTCATTATAAAATCGTATGTTTTCTGTAGAAACATTCGAGTTAAACTTCACTTTCCACAGCGGAAATGAAGTGAATAATTTTTTGATTGTCTTAAATATAATTAATTTTAAAATTCGAGTCTATCCTTTATCTCAATGATTTCACAGCAATTAATTGCCTAACACCTAAACATTTTCCCATAATATGACTTCAAAGTCAAGCCAAAAAAGTGGCTCTCATGCCTCTGGGGGATATCAATACTCTATGAGTCTAGGGGTTTAAAAGAAATCTTATCGACTTTAGGATNTAATACTCACAGAATGATACTTAGTGCTGGCCCGGCTTTCTGCTTTTAACTTACCCACATGAATGAAGCAGCTCACCTGCTTGCTAACCAGCTTGAAGACCATTAATTAAAAATGACAGTTTATTTCCTTATATAACTTAAGTTCCTTAACTTTAAGTTGAATAAAAACCTAAAAAAACTAATTTTCAAATAAAATGACCAAAAAAGGTGTAAGTGACAAACTTCCTGACAGTTTCTCAAACCTCCCGACGGTTTCTCAAACGTCCTGACACTCTCAAACGTCCTGACAAAAATTGTCAAATCAAAGGTGTCAGGTATGTGGTGTTCATTTGAAAAACTTTAAAGGGGTTAATGATGAGACATACAAGGGGAGGGCGAATATCGCCGAAAGTTTTTCTAGTAGAATAAATGATATTGGGCACTTCCGGCGATATGGGCTCTTATGGCGATAATAAAACGACGATATGCTCTCCCTCCTGTAAAATATATCCCCTATTCACACTTTTGTTAATATCCCGGCCCTGATTAGGAAACGTAGTGTGTTTTTAAGTAGTAGGGCCGGGATATTAACAAAAGTGTGAATAGGGGATATACCGCGTATGGTTTAAAAACGAGATGCACCAGTTTTAACAAAATATAGTGCACTCGTGCTCTTTTCAAGTTACCCTTACGACTGAGAACTTTTGAAATTTTGTAATTATTGTAGAAGTAAAAAGTATCAGGCACTGTAACGCCAATTTTACTTTATTTGAAAAAATAAATTTTTTGAACATAACTTCAAGGGTCTTCGGACAATGAGCTCAGTTTCCAGCCGTCTGATTTCAGTTTTCGGATAAAAACTCAAAATGTACAACAAGCCACTTTTTTCCGAATACAGAAAAAAGAAAAACAATTGAAAATTTTCCAATATTTTACAAGTCCTGAGAATGATTTAATGATATTCATAAACAGCACAAAAAACATACAAACTACTTTATATATTTCAAAGAACATTATCCCAGTGCCACGAGAGCTGAAATATGATTGGGTTATGGAAATCAAATTGACTGGTTTACACGGAGAAAACTTTTTCTCTGCCAACCAGGATAGTTTATTTAGATATCCCTTTATCACTTTTCGGTTAGAATGCGTAGCCACAACGTTAAAATCACACGTTAAAAGGAGTAGTGGCTACGCATTCTAACCAAAAAGTGATAAAGGAATATGTGTGACAATAAATAAATTAGCTCAATAAATAACAGTGGTTTTTGTCTTAAGATTAAAAAGATTATGAAGAAAAAATTGGCCTTCAAGTGATCACAATATAGCGATTTTTCGTATTTTCAGTATTTAATTATTATAAAGCAAATGCAAAATCGGTAGTTACTTGGTCAACGTCAGTTATTAATAAAATTAACACACTTGTTGTAAAAAATTTTTTTTCGAAATTATGATTTTTTGGCTCCCAAACCTCGATTTTCGAGAAAAAAAACTTAAAAGTAAGAAAAAAGGGACCTCCGTTTGATCCAGAGAAAAAACGATTATCACCACATTAACCGCCTTGGTGAACTTAGTTACCACCAGTTTTTTGATATATACATCTTAGATTGATGGTGTCAAATTACACTTTTTAAAAAATTACCGAATATTTTTTCACAACTGGAAAAAAAACTTCAGAAAAAAATTTTCCAGACGTTTCGGACAATTTGATAAAATTTTCGAAAAATTATCTTCTAATTTTTTTTTATTGTCTGAAACGTCTTCAAAAACTCAACTTTTAAATTTTTTTTTCATAGTGCAACCAGGACTGACCGTCGGAGAGTACTTTTATCAACAGCGAAAATTCTATATCTTGCTATTAAAAATATCTTATCTTTGCTCGTCTTTGCTATGGTTTGGGAGCCGCAAAACCCCCTATTTTTATCAAAAATACAATTTTTTTCAATAAATTATCATTTTTTTGCAAAATATCGATTTTTGAAGATAAAATTTTCGTATTAAGAGACGCGCAATAAAATTCTGCACAAACTAGTATATGCTGATAATCAATTCTAAGTGGTCGATTTTGGCCCAAAATCAATTGGTGGACACGCTAAGTATAAGTAATACAATATAACTCTTTAGGATGTCGGCAGGACAACTCACATAATGAGATATTTCAACCAACGCTCTGAAATGATCTCTAGTTGACCTCCCAAAAAGCACTGAAAAGCCTACTTCTCATTCAATTCACATGAGGTTTTTGTGTTATTTGGCATGTGTGAAGCGCACAGTCTGCTTGATATATATATGACTATGGTAATAAATGGTAATGGTGACTATAATATGACTATGGTAATAAATCCAGCGCCATTTTTTCTAATTTTTGCTGCTAGTGGTCAAAACAG
>SCLH01000660.1:508048-543138 GCA_004367855.1 Oikopleura vanhoeffeni | reverse complement strand
AAAAATCGAATAATTTAAAAAATTGAACGTTTCTGTAGGACTAAAATCAAAACTTGAACATGCCACTAAATTGAGAGTTTGGGTCGATTTTCATTCAAAAAACGTACAATGGAGTCCTGAAAAATATTAATTTATGTTGGAAAAAAAGGAATTATACAATTGCACAAAATAGGAAATATTAAGCATCACTTCGATTTAGTAAATGAATTTCATTTCAACGAAAATTTAACGATTGAAGGTAAACCAATGTATCTTACTTCGTTTTCAGGCCAGAAAATGAATGTGAAAAGATTAGGTGAACGATTTCAAATTCACATCGTCATGGAAAATATATGGAGTTCAATTTTCCTGAAAAATACTTGGCATAGATATAACAGATCAGCTCGGTGTGTGATTGGGACACTTGCAATTTGCTTAGCCACAATTTTCAATCTTGTTTATTATCAAGGTAATTTAACATTTATATTATTTCTCATTTTGTTTTTTGAACGTTCAGTTTTCATTCGAAGATATGATATCGCAAGTTTTTTAAACAACTTGAAGTCTCAAAAAAATGCCTTCAAATTTAAATAAACACTTAATCGCATTTATCATGCAATATAGTCAGGGAGCTAACCAGGCCAAAATTTAACTTTCGAAATACGGCATGAAAACAGACAAAAAATCAGGTGTCCCTCCGAAGCTCCAATATGATGTATTCGGCAAAGGCTCTCGCACCACTTAAGTGGTGCAATTTTGAGCGCTCATTACGGAAAAAATACATTTTATAAAAAGCCGTGACTTATCTAATTTTCGACAAAAAGCCCAAATAAATAAGATAATTAATCAGATTGAAAAAATTTTATAAAAAAACGGTCGAACCTGAGCAGAAAAGGTTGGGGTTTGATTATTTACTTTCCATTGAAAGCATGAAAATTTTAAAAACATTCTTATCTCTATTCTCACTAATTTAGACCTTGTCCTTCACAATTTTTTTTTAGATTTTTGTATTTTTTTCCCGTTTCCTTAAAAATACACAATTTGCAGCGCGATTGATAAAAAACGCCAAAAAAATTTCACTCTGTCAAAAATTATTTTTTTGGGAATGAAAAAAATGTATCTTTAGATCAAATAAAAATTCCGAGCTCTTTAGAACAAGCTGAAACACATAAAAGGGGCCTGCTGATCATCGCACAGCGGGATATGGAGATAATTAAGCATCTTTTTGATTTGTTTCAGCAGATATTCGTTTGAGGGTCTGTTTTTTTACAGCTAGTGGTCGTTCAAATCACGGATATAAATTAGTAAAAATATTGCCGTCTCTCATTCGGTCGAAAAATATTCTTTTTTAAACAGACGAGGACCTCGAACTAATTTTTTATTTTATGAGAGATAGAGTAAAGATATTTTTCTCAATATTTTGTTCAAAATGAAGTACAAAAATGAAGCTTGCTTCAATTAAACTTGAAGCTTGCTTCAATTAAACTACTAAAACTTAAAAATATTATCTTGGCGTGAGTCAACTTTCTGATCATTGTTTCCGTAGCTTTCATTTGGACCTACTTTCGAAAAAATTAAAGCGTTTTTTCGATTGCTTGTCAAAAATTAAAAAATCACTCAGGAAAAAAGAAAGAGTAATGATGATGAAAATTTATTTTTCATTTTCTAAAAGATGCTCAAAAATTTTCCTAAAAACTCAGTTCCTCAGATTTTATTTATCATGTTTGAGCAGCACGCATTTTTGACTTTAATGAAATTGTCAAAAAAAGTAAGATAAAATAATTATCGAACGAGTCATCCTAGAAAATTTTAACTTTCATTTTTTATTTCCTCGTGGCAAACTCTATGTTGGATTTAATTCATAAATTTCCAAGACTTTTCTTTCATCCGATTTCAGCGGATTTAAATTTTTGAAAGCCACTTAAGTGGTGCGGAGCTTCAAAGGGTTAGTTGATAGTAGTATAAATGATATAATTTCGAACGATCGTGACAATTAATAAGTTTATTTAACAAAAAGATTCTCCTGGAACTATGTGGCAAATTGGTCCACTGAAATTTTCCCCTACAAGTCTTTACATTTCCGTTATAACCGCAATGGGAACTGCGCTTCCTGTCATTTGTTTTGCATTCATTTTTCAACGAACGCCCCCGAAAATTTTATACAATCATGGCCAGAAAAAATATTTTTCATCTGTTTTATACTTCGTCAGAATTCTTACTTATTTTCTTTGTGCTTTCGGAATTGTGATTTCAGCATTTTTTTCATTTTTATATTCAATGACTTTGGATTTACATGCAACAAACCAATGGATAGGAAAGTATATAATTCAAGTGAACATTATTAATTTTTAAGTTCTCAGTCTTCAGGGGATTGTGATTCTTCCAGCAATGTGATGGTGGGAAAAAGGATGTGCGGGCTAAGAGAGCTATTGCTAACACTATAAAGACCCCTCCTAGCCACTCATGAGGCCACTTTTCAGCCCGCACATCCTATGTGTTAAAAAGGTGTTAATAGGGTATCAACGTATCCAAAAATTAAATTTCCCCGATATCATTGTGAAAAAAATTCTCTACAATTAGGTCTAGTATTTTTGATAATTAATCTCAATTCACTTTTAAATTTTTGTTGAACATACTTGTCTATAGTTAAATAAACCCAAATGTCATTTTTATCTACAGGACCTTTGAATACCTCACGAACCGTTACATGCATTTTTTTACATATGTATTTTCGTATATGCATATGTTGAACAATATGAGAGAATTAATATTTAAGTGATTTATTTAGTGATCTCTTTAAATTTAAAAACCAAGAAATGGCGAACGAAAACTCGTTTGCGCCAAAAACGATTTAAACACCATTTTGATCTTTTCGGAACGGCCGTTTCTTCACGTTTTTATGGAGATTTACTGCGCCATAAGCACATTGATTAGGCTTGAAATTCAAATATTGATAAAGGGGCAAAAAAACTTACCAATTATAAAATTTAAATACTTTTGTTTCCTGTTATTTTTCGTTAAAACTTCAATTTTACGTAATTTGGGTCTTTTTTTTGTCTGGAATTATTGTTTTTGCTTGCAATCGATTATCATGTGCTTCGATACGATCCGAATCGGATCATCCGATCCAATCTAGTTTTTATTTCGCCCCTCCTCGATCCGACCCAATACAATTTTTTTTTCTTCATGCCGATCCCTTGGTCAGGTACGGGAAAAATAGTACTGAATTTGCAACCGTGGTTGAAAATAACTACTCCACCTACAATTCCCAAGACCAAAGAAGGTGCTAATGAGGAAGACTGACAAATATTATTCTTGCGAATATTTGTTGCCGTGATCTGATTCTCGAATTAATACAAAAATTCTATATATTCAAATAGGAGCTCAAATGATTGCCGTTTTATCCGATTTGATTTTTATACCCCTTATTCGTGCATGTTTATTTACAATGATTCAGAGGTTATTCAACACAAATATCAGTGAACAAAGGGACACAATTTTCATTTTTGAATCAGAAAACGAAAATTTAATGGTTTGTTAAATCGTTCATTTATTTGATAAAATTTAGTTATAATCTTCATAGTGTAAAGATGCCGTTTCAAACTCTCCCCGAACAACACATCGCAATGCAAAATTAGCTAGAACAAAACTGGAGCATTGGAAAATAACTAAAAATATGTTTATTGGAGTTTTCATGCTTTTTGCCAGAATTATTTGCTTTAATTTCATCAAAGAAAGCATGATTCCCTCGAAAATTGCAAATGAGCTTTCTGATACATTCAAAAATCAACGAAAATATGATACTGTGGAATTTGAATCATTCGAAGAAATTTGGAACCGTGAGAAACCTGTCGATAATCATAAATCTATCAGTGATCTGAAGTTAACAATTTACACAAAAAAAGATAATTTTTTTCTATCGAATAATACATTGAGTATGTTAAGGAAAATATCAAATAATATCATTCAATATAAGAGTTTTGTGTTGCCACCGATTCTACGTTTTTTTGTTNATCAAGAGCAATTATCTGACGGATCAAAAGTACTCCTTCTCTCGTGAGACTCACTCAACAAAGAAAAATCTCATAACATATCAATACAGAAGGAAGAAGCGTCTGAATATCGCTAACGCAAGAAGAGAGCCGAAAGTCTACCTTTAGGAAGGATGAACAAACACCCGTATACAGAAGACACGGAACTTTAGCAAATCCTGCCAAGTGCTCATACGCCGAAATTGCGTGGGAACCTCAGGCTTCATTACAAATACTTATTGGTCCTAAACTGACGTCATAGTCAAGAATTGAATTCGGAATTCTACTTTTAGAACTTTACTACGACCACCTATTCTACTCCTTATACAGATCAATACGTCGAAAGTTCTGCCAAATCTGACGCAAGAGTTGAGAATGTCGCAGACACTGGAATTCGCGATATGAAAGACTAAAAATTAATCGAATGCATATATGGCAAATTAACACTCTTATCCTCAAGCCCGTAGGCTCATTAATTTATCAAGAAAATCAATTCAGCGAAGCAGTACCCCACGATGGCGTCACTAGAATGATCTACCCGAAAAAGATTTCCGAATGCCAAATCTACATACAAACGATTGAGTTTCAGAATCTAAACTTAAAACTTTCAAATTTTGTACCCCATCAACATTTTTTTTGTGGAATCCCTGATTAAAATCTGAAGATGCTTAAACCTGATCCACTACATATGCGACACTAAATATCAGTCAGAAACAAGCTTTCCATCCCGTTCATATGCTAAACTAACTTGCTCGAGTCATGTCTTTAATAATGCCAAACTTGGAGCGATTTTCAAAGTTCCCCCTTTCAGAATATCAGATCGAAAAACGTTCGGTCAGACGGTACGCGAAACTTCATCTGAAGCAAACAACAAACTATCGGCCATATGGGATTGGACAAAAGCCAAAACATATTTAATTTGCAATTTCAGTTCTGTATCCTGAAAAACTATTTATTAAACTGTAAAAGACCTCCCAGTCCTAAATTAGAGGTTGAAGGTGCGTTTCAGGTAAAGCTGATTTGCTCGAGAGGCCTATGTATGAGAAAACCTCGAAAATCAACCAAGAAAAGATACAGGCACTAAAAACAATAGATTCTGTTCTGACAACTTTCTATCACACAAAAACCGGTCTCTGCCTCGAACAATTTTGAATGTATGTCAGGTAGTTAAAAAAAACTAATAACAGCGTGAGGCAAAAGAGAGCTGAAAAAGACCCCGCGATAACCGTTGTTAATTAAGGACCTGAAGACCCTACTTTTTAAAGACGAAATATTTTCACCCTACGAGGACCGGGACAATTTCAGGAAAGCGCTGATTCAAACTGCGCTGCGAAGTTTACAGAAAATAACGCTATTGAGTTGAAAAATTATTTCAACAATAACGCCCAATACAAGCAATCTTTGCAAAACGAATTTACAAAATTGATCGACCTCCCTATTATTGAATGCTAGTTTTTGCTCTGTGACTGATAACGTTAGACTCCTGAACCCTCACACCCAAAAACCATTGAAATCCCCTCACACAAAACCCATTCGGAGACGCACTATGGCGACATTCGGAGATAATAAAGGCGAAGAATATCATATTAGTTTTGTAGCAATCAAGGATAATATTTAACATTGCAACTAAAATTTTAAAATATTTAATCATGTGTACTCGATCAAACTCAAGACAAAAATAGGGGAAGTTCAGACTCAGCGGAAAAATCATAATATTCTAGCACATACGTATTGCAAAAGACGAAAAGAACACTGTATGAATGAGGTCATAATCGTAAAAAACTATCTCAATCGCCTTAAAAACAAGTTTTCGTATTCTTCGCGCTCAAAATGCACGCCCAAAAAAAAACAAGAAAAGAGTAATAAAAAATCAGTTCGACTGAACTTTGAACGCTTATCCGGTAAAATGGAAAATAAAAGAAACGGTTGCAATTTCAAAAATGAATTATCTTGATCGAATAAAGTCATAAAAAATAAAAGTTATTTCCAAAAACGATTTTTCTCAGGGGATTACACCCGGGGATAGCAAATCATAATAAAACTAACCAACCTTGGCTTTCTGAATAACTCCTAATAGAAAAATATATCAGACTACAATATAATAATCCCTTTTCGTGTCAAAAAACTGTGTCGAGAACTCAAGTTCCGCTTGCCCTGGCTCCCAGAATGCTAACTGAAGCAAACTGAGGACTGAAAGTCAAAAACTTATTACGAGTTTTTAGAGCGAAATCACTTGAGAAAAAAAAAACTCTTAATAAAACCAAAGAAAAAATAAAATATCGAAGTAGGCCCCAGGAAGTCCCCAAACTTCATCCCTCAAATTTTCATTTAACCACGTCCTGATTTAGCTAGAATTCACGCAAATCCGGGCGAAAATCCTAAATAAAAGTAGGATAAATATTTTAACCGGCTAGTCGTACAACTTTGAAATCGTTACTCGAACAAAAAGGCGAAACCATGCCTACCATTCATATTAAAAGCCTGTTGATTACTATTTCTATCTCGTTGAGGAGTTTCAAAAAAATCTCGCGTCCCCGAAGCGTTTGTGTGAGGAGTAAGTACTGAGTAGTTAAAACATAAAGACCTTGGAAAGTCAACAATATGAACATAAAGACCCTCATATTCTCAAAAAGCATAAGAATAGTAAAATAACTGTTAATATAAAGACC
This sequence comes from Oikopleura vanhoeffeni, assembly GCA_004367855.1. Classification (NCBI taxonomy): domain Eukaryota; kingdom Metazoa; phylum Chordata; class Appendicularia; order Copelata; family Oikopleuridae; genus Oikopleura; species Oikopleura vanhoeffeni. The sequence continues at coordinate 536,459 of SCLH01000660.1, read as the reverse complement.
AAATATGACGCACTTCTGAAGAAATACTGGCAAACTGGATTTCACACTAGAATGTAAGAAAATGACAATCCAAATTCCGTTGAATTAAAAGATGCAAAAAATTAAAAGAGAAGATATTGAGTAAGGAGGGTATCTAATAACAAATGCAATCGAGCTCGTAACTTGTTCAAAAGACGTTAAATTGGATTAGACCTCCAAAGGATCTCCAAAGAGGTACATTTTGTGGAACCCCACCCAAAACATTGAAACCCTCACACCAAAACCCATTCGGGACGCACTAGGCGGTTATGCGATAAAAATGCGATAAAATCCAGTATTTTAAAATGACACAAGATCAAGAAGACGCAATTAGAAAGGCGTATAATGTTTGATTTAATTGTGTGCTCGATAAAATGCAAGAACAAACATAGAGGTTGAGTCCGGTACCTCATCGAAACCCATACATTTCAAAATCACGATATGAATAACAAAAGATTAATAGGACACGCCGCGACGCAATATCATTCTGATCTAAACAAGCTATCTCAAGCGTGCCTGAAAAGCAGTTTCGTATCCACCAAAAATGCACGCCACAAAATCAGAAAAAAAAGGTTACGAAAAATAAGTTTCGAACGCGAACCTGAAGGTTTATTACGCTGAAGGCTTCTACGAAGAATTGAAAAGTACAAAAGATATCAAAGAATTAGAATCAACTAAATTTTTTAAATTTAATTTATTTCAAAATTAATTAATCTTGGTCAATATAAGACCGAAAAATACACTTAAGTTTTCCAACAAAAATTTTTTTTTCACAGCGCGATATGGACATATAAAATAAGTCAAAACCTTGCTTTCTGAATCTTCTGAGTGAAAATCTCTATTCGTTAGAGATGAAAAAGACATTCCAAAAAATCGGTAACAAAACTACTTTCTGAGGATAAAAAAAATGTATTCTGAGAGAAACAAAAAATGTACTCGACGAAGATGAAAGCGAGAAATGAAATGGATGAAAAGCAAATGATAAGTTTAATCGTGAAAGAAACTAGAGATCTACTAATGACAAAAAAATAAACTACTTCCTGAAAATAAATACATTCGCCGAAACAGAGTTCCTTTCGAGTTTAGGAAATCACTTGAGAAGAAATAAAACTCTCAATAAAGACCAGAGAAAAAAAGAATAAACTAGAAGAGCCTCATGATAATGCCGCTAGAATCTGAGTTCCTTCAGAATTAATTGTTACTGTGCCGATTTACGCTAGATTTTTTTATACGAAAAATTGCGAAAATCATTGAAAATAAAGTAGGAAAAAATATCTTTTGAACTGGCTGGTCGTTACTCAAATTTTAAAAAAACATAACTAGAAAAAAGAAATTGCAACGCTAGACACATTTGAATGAAAAGGCTGTGAAATCGTAATACTTTAGTTTCGGTTGGGGATCTGTTAAGTAAAATCTCGGCGTCCCCGAGGCGTTTGGTTGAGGGGGTATAAGGATATCCAAGCAACCAAAGATCATGGTAAAACAGTTCGAATCCCAGTGACCCCACTGACTTTTTTTTAGTGATTGTGTAAGGAATACTTAAAAGGGGGTTGTCGCTTGGCTTGTGTTTCCCTTACCGTTCCGAAATTCACGATTACGGGGCTCCTGGTCCTTTTGACTAGTTTTAAGCCAAAATTTTTTTATTAATGTCAGCTTTTGCTCCCACGACTCAATCCGATTTGAATCCCTAGATAGCTTAAACAGAGCACAAATTCGGGTTATGAATTGAAATTTAAAATCGTACGAACGACGAGTGACCAATGTTTTTAATGCGAAAAACTGTATACTGACAATTTCAGTAATCAAAAAAGATAAATAAATGATCCGATAACAAATTTTCTGATTTATTTTCACAAGAATTGTGCCGCGTGTGAGCCTATCACAGAAAGTTTCGGGATGAGTGTTTCAAAAGCCCGAATTAAATAACAAAATTGGCTTGAAAACAGTAAACAAAAGTACCAGACCCCGTAATGAAACGAAACGAAGGCGTGCGATTGAAGGTTCACTGGAGCGAACTCCCTCTGCCCTGCGCCCACACACTTCACAAATGATTCGTTGATAAGGGCTATCAAGACAACAAATCACTCACTACTCGCATTTAAGATTCACTCTAGTCTTGTTCCTAAAATAAGCGTTCAAACATATTTCAAAAGTGATTGTGTAGTATCTCAGGCAAGTTAAGCCCATACCCTCACCCACTTCAAAAAATTCGTGACAGATATACTCAAAAACTTCAAAATAAGCAATCAGTTGGAAAATCAATAATAACCTCCGTTCGAAGAGACTACCATTTTGTAGTTCACAAACATTGTCAAGTAAAAATCAGCAAAAGAATAAATAAACTCAAGAGAAACAATATAAGACGCACCGAGTTTACACCAAAGACGTAAAAGATCGACAACTATCTATTGTAAATATTGTGAACCGTTTTTAGAAAAAAAACAATGAAGTTTTTAAATAAAAGTTATTTTACCCTGATAGTTTCTAATTGTCTCCAAAGTTTTATGGTTTAAGATTTTTGGACAGTTTTTCACGTAGTTCGCTAGCAAGACACTTCAATGAAAATGAACTTAAATGTTTATGTGGACCATCATGAAATACTAGAAGATAAAGATGCGACAATAAAAAATCTCGAGATTTGATAAACTCATAAAAGTGCAGGTATTGCGTAGACCATTTCTTACTTCTACAAGAATGTCAATATTTTTGTGTTTCACAATACGGTTCAATTGTTTTGCAACGAACGTGGGAAAAATGAACCCCTTATCCCGTAAAAATACGTGTTAGCAATTTATGTGAGTATGTTCTTTATTCACTAGAAAATCTTGTTGAAACCCATAAATCGAGCTCACCAGTATTAGTTGATGAAATACCTATCGAAAAATTCCGATTTTCAGGTTAACTTTGTGAAACAGGCACCTTGTTGATACGGGCAGATAAGAAAGAATCGAGAAAAAAAAATAAGTGAGCAAAACCTTCTCTATCCACCTCAAGTAACTTTTAGATCTGGTGAAGGATGGCTCACCGGGGACCGGAGTGAAAAACGGTAAAAAATAGTTCTCAATCACACAAAAATCGAGGAATAAGTCGGTAAATTTGTGCAACTGAATAAACATAAACTTTATGAACCTACACATTCGTTAATTTTGTCCGTATTTCGTGAAAAAATTTTCTCGTTGTGTTGTATGACGGCACAAATAATTCAGACTGCTTCTTAAAACGAATAAGTCGGTCAATAAGTGCAAATTGAATAAAACATAAAATTTATGAAAACCTCGAACATATTGTTATATTTCGTCCGTATTTCGTAAAACAGTATTCCGTGTTGTTACGTTGAAAAACAGATTCCCTGCGGAATAATTAATTGAGCTGTAGTATGATCGAGAAGAGTAATGAGGTAAAACGCCCCTTACAGCAAAAAACCTCTAACCAATCAAACCACTTTGCGTCGCTGCCAATCAAGAGCATCAATTTTCTCATAAACTTTTTCCCACGGTATTCGATAATAAAGAACAATTTTCTTCACCTTCTCTAATTACACCCCACCCCTAAGATAAAAAACAGTGTTCTGGCAAACGGTTTTTGTTGAGTGACGAAATTTTATCTTCGTTTTTTTAAATGCGTTATTGACCTAATGTAAAATTTTATTGTCTGTATAATGAATGTACTCCCACTTTCTCAACTGTGATATAATAAATCACAAATCGACATACGGAACAAAGCTAACATCAGGGATCGCGTTCAAGATGTAAGAAATTTATCGATTTGAGTCAGGAATGCAATCAGGATGTCATAAAATCTAAGGTAACATGAGCAATTGCGCGATATGAAAATTCAGCTGTGACATGTAACGAGAAATGTTGCCATGATATTATGCTAATAATAAAACGATATGCAATTATTAAAATAAAATAGATATTTTGCTGAGATTACATTTGCCAAATCAAAATAAGTAAAATTTTTATACTAACCGATAAACTTACCGATCCTCGACTAAAGATCACTCATACAACATCATCTCGACATTCCAATCGCCATTCGGGATAAGTTGGTAAATATCAACTCTCCTAGCCAAAAACGTGCTGTATAGACTTTTTTAGTAACCGTAAAGATATTCTCTGAACTCATCAAATTGGATACATGGTAAACGTGAATAAGAAAAACAAAATAAGAAAACATTGGCAAATATTCATGCTCATAATTCTTGAAGTCAACAAAAAGAAAAAGTGTTATTTCAATCGAAAAATGAAACAAATTATTATAATTTTACAACTTAAATTTTTCAATTCAAGTATGCAGCATTTTTGCTAAACATATGGTGAAATAGGAGTTAACAGAATTGTTCTCCCTGAAAACTTGGTTCTTCTTAAACTGTGTCCGCATAAAGACCTTTAGGGTGGTCAATAATCCCACGCACCTCGAGTATGACATTTGTTAAATGTAATCTTATGAAGTAATCAAAATTGCACATTCTTAAAGTCTTTGAGATAACCTGAAAATTGATCTCTCAAATTTGGAATATATAGAAATTTCTGCTTTAATTTATTAAATTCAACTGCAACAGGTATAGAGTTTTTTCATTTTTCTAAAAAATCGAATTTTCAACAGTATTGGGGGCAAACTTGTATAAAAGAACCGGATACGATCAGTGAGAGCACTGTCTTCGAAATAGGCTAGTCTCGCTCCAGCTTACAACTTTTGGGATCATTTTGCATCAATCTGGTTCGGAATTCGATGCATCCGACCATGACACTGCGAAGAAAGGTTAATAGATTTGTGATATTTTTCTTTTATTTTTAATTGTTCACTCGAAGAATATCAAAATTGAAACAGTGCAATTGAACTATAGGGCCACTGCGATATATATGGTTTAGGTACCCCGGGTGCACAAGAACCGAACCATTGTTTTAATCTGCTCATATTATTACTCTCCAGGAATTTGTAAGGATTGTACGGTCATTTTGGATTGCGTAAGAAAAATCCAAAGTTCATACTCTTTAGCAATAATATCACAGTGCTATAAAGATCAATCAAAATATTGAAGCGATGCCAATGATGATATTGGCAATATAAACGAGAATTAGCACAAAAATAAATTCTAAGACGAAATACGAAAGATTAAAAAATGTCGCGAATTCTGATCGATTTTCTAAACTTCGAAAATCAAATAATTGAGTTCGTTTGTAAAACCCACGGACAAGTGAATACCTGAACGGCAGAAACAGCAACAAAATAGTACAAGTTAATTCATGCTTGAAAACTTTAATTTGACCATTGAACCGGTATAGCTTGTCGATCAGAAAACAACGCAATGTTCATTTGACTACAGGAATGACTTTATGCAGGTAATCTTCATATGCAAAAATAAGTCGATCAAAAATTATATGTTTATATAGTTTACGACTGAAGTGGTCTTAGTAAAAATAAATCGCTCGTAACGTAGTAATAACCCGATAACCTAAGTATCAGCAATTAAATCTTTATTATCAGATATATTTGCATAAGTTATTGATTAATCTATTTGATTTAGAGATAAGGACGGTGAGATGTGTAGGTTTAAGCTAAAGCTAACTGTTTTATTCTTCTGGCTCAATAATTAATCCGCCCAATCCATTTCTGTTGTTGAGGATTTCTGTTCAAAAATCCGTCGTATTTCTTGGCTTCTCATATAAACTAAAAATCAAGGAATAAAAATCGTTCTAGGTATTTGTAATAGCGAACGTACTTAAGTTATTGTAAATTTCGTGTGATAGATTCCGACGTTATGTCGACTTTCTTGAGGCCAATATAAGTAACAATTAATCTATAGATGTATTAACTTCATGAAGTCCATGGAATAGTTGGAGAACTATATCGCAAACTGAGCAGGCATCAATTTTTTTGCGTGTAAAAGTATGCCAATAAAAAATAGGTTGGAAAGAATTGATAAAAAGTAATGGAGTTATAACGAATCCAGCCGTATAATGTATAAAGTTTATTCGCTCAATTCTGGTGGATATCAGTATGCTATTTAAGCCATGAGGTTGAATAAACGCTCGTTGAAAGACTATATTTTCTACGCATTTCATGTTATAAAAATAAATGAACTCGTGGTATTGCTGTTTTTTGCAATAAGCTCGCTCAGGATGTTAATGGGTGTCTAGAACGGTTATATCCGCATTTAAAAAACTTATCCGCGTCGACTTCATTTTCCAACCTTACTTGTCAATTTGTATTGCTACCTAGTAGCTAGAAATTGATCATTTGAAATTGATCTGCGAACTCAATCGGGATTAAGTGCGTTTTCGAGACGCCATATGATCGTAAACGATGTTGACTCTCATCAATTCCACCTGAAAGTTTAAAATGGAGGCAAACCCAAAGTGTTAATGTTCCTAAAACCGGATATAGAACTCGACGTACGCTTGGACTGGCGCATTGCGAAAATACTATGTTAGAGAAGCAAAAGTAATCGGAAATAGAAGCAGATTCTTCTAAACGCAGCTTTTTCGGATTGCTCGGGTGCAAATTCTTGCATTTGAAGCGCGTTTTGAATCCACATCCGCCTTTAAATGGCAGGGGGTTAACAGCTGAGTATGGTCGAACCTGATGGACTTGGCGCTCTTCATATGTGGGACCTTGCCTATTGTTAAACTCAAAAATCACTAAAGACTACAAAGTTGGATGAAAAAGCGCTAGGAGTTGTGGGTCGTTCCTTGCTAATTGCAAAATTAAACGCTGGAGAAAAATTAACGCTTTTTGAAAAGATCTTTTATCTCGTTTGCCAATATTACTTTTGTTGCAAAAAGAAGGAGAGATTTTAAATGGAATCCAATGAGACTTTTGAATTTGATGCACAACTTAAAATACGCACGTGAACTTAGTGGCAATTTGGTTGAGATGAACCTGATGGCGTACTTTAACCGACATTTTGATTGTAAGGAAGCTTAATTGTATATATTTCGTATTTTTTGGCAATTCCGGAGAAAAAAGGATGTTAAAGCCGATGAATGAGGTGAAACCAATAATTTAATTATATAATACATACCAGTAAATGAGTATCAGCAATGCTGATAAGTAGTCAAATGGGAGTCGATATCTTTGATACAAGATTTTCATATGGTAAGGTATCTCCTGTTAAACATTTGAACTGTGCTAGGACATAAAAGCATGAACAATACCAATACAATTGGGAGCTGCCATTAAGATAAAGTAAAAATTTGGTCAAGAAGGTAAAATTCAGCTTTCGGAATTCATCAATTGAAATATTTTCAACGTTACAGTGGTTACTGACCACATATTGTTTGTTATTTTCTCGAAAATCATTATGAGAAATTTTTGTGATTTTGGTCGAAAAATTGATAACCAAATCAAGCGACAAACCGCTTCGTATTGCTAAAATTTGTTATAAAGGAACCTCTTATCAATGAAGGGATTGTCAAACAAAAAATTTACAAATTAATAATGGTTTGGAAATTACGCATTTAAGTTGTAATAAGTAATGCAACCTGTCGAACTGGCACTAATAGACATAAAATGAGACTGCTAAACAGTCTGTAGTTTATATAACTTAAAAACAGAAGTGATATCAGTCGAAAAACAATTTACTGAGTTACAAAAATTGAACGCGCCGCTGATGTTTACCTTAAGGATAAGACCTTGTCCTAAAATCAATTTATCCTGTGGATCATCAACTCAATCTGGATAATGTGAAAAATTTCGGTAATAATAATTGAAATGAATGCACACTAACAACATTAAACATGAAGTATATATTTTTTTTGCTTTTGAGAGTAAGTTGGTTATGATATAAGCCAAATGATAGCCATAACCAAATTTAGTGTAAACATTGTTCTCTATTGCGAATCATTAACAAAAACGTGGCCTTAATAGTTTTACCAATGGTTAGTTTAAACAGATGTGGACCCTGTGAGCACTAAGAAGTTCCGCCAGCACCAGAAGCCATACATAGCTTATTCCCGATGTGTTTCAAAACAAGCCAAGGTAGGTTAAAGTCCAATTGTGGCTTAGGAAAGTTGCTGAAGGAAGTGAAGTTATTTTTGCATCCGACATTAAATCTAGAATTTGATTTTCAAAATCAGAAAATTTAGCGAGAAAGCTAAGGTATAGCATATCACCGTGACACAGAGCTCAATGTGGTTCACAATTTTTAATTGTGGAATTCGATGCAGAAGGATCGGCGTACGCATCGTTTGCTCCAATTGATATAATCAGCAAAGAGTATTTTAATAAGGTCTAAAAAGTTAATTGAAAATCCCGATTTCATAAAAAAAAATGGTTATTATTACATATAAAAGCAGGAAATATCACCTTTATATTGTTTCAAGGTCATCTTAAAGTAATCAAGTGGAGTCTGGAAAAATTTTTAAAGCGTATAATATAATTTATTTTGCGGGAATACTTTAATTGAAAATTTTGAAATTTCACTTTCGTAAAAAAAATATCTGTTCTAGTTACCAACTAATTTTTTGCTTAAGGGCTGGCCAAACTTTGAGTTGCAAAAATATATCGCCTGCAACCACATTAAAATTTATATCAGTCAGGTTGTCTGAAGACTCGACTTTCACTCGTCATGTTCGATACGGTCAACGAGTGAGTAATTGTAAATCAAAAATACATAACTCGACGCATCAACTAAGTCACACCAGATATAAGCAAGGTCCGGCCGTAGGTGAAAGTTTTTTCTCCGCTTGAAAACCTACACCTATAACGCCGACGTCGGGGAATGAGCGCCTTGATTGGTCAAGTAGAAAACAGAAAATCTATAATTAGTAATTTAGTTAAATAGGGTAGTCAGATGTAAGAATTGAAGGGTGATTTTGGTCAATTACATCATCAAATGCAAAAGTTTAACGTTTGAACACCTTGAGAAACCTACTTTTTGAGTTAATCAATTCAACGCAGTAAGTTCGAAAGTTAGGTCTAGAATATATTTATTAATTTCTTCTACAAAATATATCAAATAAACAGATTTATTAAAAGAATTCCAAACCTGATCTTCTACAAAAAAGGTATCCATTCAAAAAAACTAGACTATTGCTACTAAGAAATTAAAAGCTGTGGAAATACGCCACAAAATCTTAAGGGATCGGTGCATTTGAAATACGGATATGGCGTCTTGATGAAAAACTTCCACTTGGGTTTAATATTTATCTCAGTTATCCATCAAAGTAATGTTGTGAATAATAGGTAATAATATGAATACGTGTATTAATATTTGTTAATAAAAAAAAAAGAAACATAATTTGAACCAGAACTTGTATCAGGATTGTTAATTAGGAATTTATTAATTTAACTTTTCGAATTCGAAACAAATTTTGAAAAAATTCCGGAACATCTATATAAACTTTTCAAAATGGCCACTTTACACTTTCCGCAGTTATGACCACATATTTATATTTGCTATTTGAAAAAACGTGACATTTTTGGGATTTTCGGTCGAACTAATTGGAAATATTGTGAATTTTTTTTCATTTGTACAAAATTTCAAACTAATTTTACTGGAATCTGGAACCTAGTCTGAAAAATATCGGAATGCTACTTTTAACCATATTTTAAATAGTCTTGTTGTTTCGTCGCTCGTGTAAAATCTGAAGCATACTTTTAAAGAAAACTACGGATCGGCCGAAATACTCCAAAGCCCTCATTATCCGGAATTAAAAAAACTTCATCACAACCCAAACTTGCCGATGATAAGCGACCATCCCCGGGCGTCCAAATAAATTAAACCTGAAGAAAAAAATTATTTTCAATGCAAAAATTCGTTTTGCCGTCTTTTCAAAAATTTCGATTTGACGTAGGAAATCGTATAAATCAACAGTTAATAAACTCCGAGACGATGGTCGAAAGCGTAAGCCATTATTATCCCGGGTCCTTTAAAACTATGCCTGTTGAAAGAATAGGGAATTCAGTTTTTGTGATGTGTATCTCGGAAAATAAATGATATGTAGGGCCCTAAGTCACCAAATATAAAAATAATTAAATTTACGTTAGTTAGACACATCGAAGCAAACGCGCGTTCCCTTGGAAGTGTAATTTCAAAAGCCGATTATATAAACAAGTAAAAAATAAATCTGAAAAATCAGCATATACAAAGTAAGCTGTAAACTAGCAAATTGGTTCAAAAAAGTTTATATCGAAAATTTAAAGTGGCACAAAGTTCCATCAAGCCAAAAAAAATTGAAAAAGTGGCAATCTGTCAAAATGCACCGACCCCCTCAAGCCTAACTAAGGCCGTTATAAGCCCCCTGTAGATCCGTATCATGCGGAAATTTTAATATTCGGAAAAAAAAACTCAGGAATAGAAATTTTATTTGTCAATAATAGAAACACACCACTGCAAAGAAAGGTGTAGACGGTAGTTTCTGCAACTTTCTAAGCACAAAAATCTCAGAAGATTCCGACTTGATCAAATCAAAGATGCAACATAGTACGTGAATGGTCTTGAAATGACGAGATGATTGAACAAAAATTTGTGCAGATGTTTAAGACAAATCAACTGTACCAGATTTAAGACAAATAAAAGTAAAACATTAAAAGTAATGGTGTTATTTATAAAAAACTCGAATCTGCTTCTTTGGCTTTCGGAAAACGCCTAAGTTTGCGAGGAAGTTTTGAAAAAACCCTAAGCTTGCCTTTCACCTATACCGGAAGTCAGGAAGAAAAATTTCATTTCAGATGCGTAGGCGATGCGGAGCAACGTAGGTTTTACGCTAGGATTTCACCTATACGCCTTCACCTATACCGGACCTGCTGTAACATTTTGGATTACTTTAATCGAATGTATACCATCTTAGAAACCACTTAAAGGCCGTTAGAGCTAACTTTTTTTTCTTCACATGTGTACAATCAAACTTTGACTCAGATTGGTCAAAAATATTATTTTTGGAGCAGTGAGGCTCTGAAGACACTACCAATCGATTTCAAGTTCATTAGTTACTGAAGGTTCCATTAAAAATAAGCCACTTTAATTTATGGCCTGATTGCGTGACCACTTCCCTAAAGTGTCAAGGATCACAAAACACTTTCGTAAAAAACTGTTTTTTTTCAAATTATCATAGACTTAAAAGTCGCATTTTTAAAAGTAACTAATCGAAAAAAATCCTATGGAAATCCATCCCATCCGTACATTGGAACAAAATATCCAAACATAAAATAAGTAATTTTTTGGAAACAGCGCCGCAAAAGTTTTATTATGTACGATCGAGACAATCTACGATCTTTTGCCCTTTAGAGATTTTATAACTGAGCCTACACTATACCTTCTGCTCACACGGGGAAGAAAGTCAAAAAATACCTGGCAATTTTTTGAAACTTTGCGACTCGTGATGCAATAACATTGCCAAGATTTCCGACAAAAAGCGTTGTTCCGATTCAAGTTCATATTATCAAGAAGAAGAACATACGTTTTTGCATGAATCAGACAGAAAGTTGATCTCTCTTCTGTTCATTTCTGCAACCAAACTTGCTCATCAGTTTCTGCTGAAGCTTTCATATATCTAATGTAAGGTTCTTTAATTAAGAAAGGCGGTCATAAATTTTAAGGAAAGGACCAGCTCAGAAAAGAAATTGTCAAGAGGAGACGATTGCTATATTCACTCGCTTCGTAGCGAATTAATGCGTTTAACAGAAACTGAACACAACTGGCCGAACTCAATCTGAAATGTACACACTTATATCTCTTATTATGTAATAAGAAGAAATAAAGAGACATAACGAAAATGACAACCCACTGTATTTTGAAACAATGTTCAGCTAACCTTGAAAAAGAAACCCATGGATTGACGTTGGCTTGATTTTAAGCAAGTTTTAAGGCCTGACTAGAAATTCAGCTGATTTACTTTAAAAAGCTAAATGTTTCAGCAATTATTCAAAACAGCAAAAAGTGGCCTTTTGAGAGCCTAATTTTAATAATTGTATTATTAGCAATTCAGGTGAAGTTCGACGTGGGCGCTTCAAAAACAGACAGTTTAGGTAAGAATCGACAATTGAGTTTAAAATCAAGAAAAACATTCTCAAAAATCTTTAATTGCTTCAATCAAATGTTTTGATCAATCATCAGTTTTTTCGTCAAAAACTGATACCTTTTGAATCAAATCAATTTGAGTAAAATAAATTAAATATCGGACCATGGATGCCAGTTTTAAGGCGATTTTCTTCTGCCTATAGATTCGAAGTAGGGACTTTGAACGGTCAGGAGGGGAAGTCAATAAGTAAGTTCAAAATGATTCCATTGAGTATATTTTTTACGACAATAAAGAAAAGACACACAACAGTGTTTTTGATTGGGTCTGAAATGAGTCTTCGTATGATTAAAACAATTGGCTATAAATTTCGCTCTTTTAAGCAAAATTAAGTTTCATTTTTTGACCGACCAGACAAATCATCGAAAAAACGCCTCGTGGCTCTGAAGAGTTAACTGCAACATTCAAATACATTAAAATTGGTCTTTTGAAATGTCTGGAAGAAGGCGCGCTAACAAGAGGCCCGTGAAACAGACAAAAAATAGCATTTTGCGATTAGTCCTGGAATCAATAACTAGAATCAAATTGGAAATGGATGCCACAATGACTGACCTAGCACGTTTTTCTGAGTTTGATTAACGATAAAGACGGCTTGTCGACATTTACACAATTATCCCCCCCAGAAATGAAAAGGCTTGGAAGAAGGCAACATTGCATTCAGGAGCGGCTTCATCAACAGTTCGCCAAAAATGAAAGGCTTGGAAGAGGCATATATTGAATCAGGCGCTTCATCAAACATTTCGCCCCAAAAATTGGAAGGCTTGGAAGAGGCAGACATTTTGAATTCAGGGCGGCTTCATCTAATATTCTGCCCAAAAAGAAGGCTTGGAAGAGGAACATGCTTGAATTCAGGGGCGGCTCCCCTCAACAGGTCTGCCCCAAAAATGAAGCTTGAAAGAGCAAATTTGAAATTTAGAGCGGCTTCACAACAATTTCTGCCACATTGATATTTAGGGCGGTAATTCATAGCGTACATTTCTGCCACAGTGAATTTTAGGGCCGGCTCCACGACATTTCAGACGTAGTAAAATTTTAGAAGCCATTTGCAATGTATATGTAAAACTTGAACCAAGCTCCAAAAATACAGTTAATTCCATGTTTAACCAAAAATAATAAAGAATCAAATTAAAAGATTTCCTAGATACTCAAAACAGCATAACTTTTTAGTGACTTATGAGTCAAACTGAATTAAGACTTAGTAACGAAACCGCGTCGACTGTCCCCTCTCATTCGAGATGAAAATGCCGGTCTGAGAAAACAAGATACTGAAAGACCAGACCTCTGGTCGTTAACTCGTAGACTCGACTCCCGGCAATAGTGACCACTCACCATTTAAAATTGCATTTTACGACGCTTAATCATACGACAAGACAGTTTAAAATTATTGATTAACTAATACACAAATCACGTCGTGTGCGTTTTTGAAATTTAACTGTAATTACAGTACTATTTTGCAAAATTTTTCGAACACCAAATAAAAACTTTCATCACACCAAAGCCCAAAAATGAAGCACGTGCCGTAGATTTCAAAGAAATAAAGCCTCGGTTTCAAAAAAACTTCGTTGTTTTTCAAAACACTTGCTTAACTCTCCGCGTGTTGGAAGCCAAGCCTTAGGCGAATGGTCTTAACGCAATGTAAGGACACTTAATCAGTATGAATGACAATACAAGTGCAATCGACATTGATAATTGACGTTGGTGCGTTTTTTCGACAATTCTCTACTTAATTAACAGTCCTTATTTTGCAAAAAAAATTAATCAGCAAAAAGCCCTGGAGCAGGATCAGAAAAAACAAGACTGGTCTCATAAAACATAGCCCAAGATGAACACGTGAACCGATATCAAGGAATAAAGTTGGTAACAAGAGTAGATGTTTTTAAAAGTTACTTAAAGCAATTTCTTGAAATAATGAAATGGTTTTAGAAGTGTTTAAACTTTCTATACACACCAAAGTCCAAAAACGATCAACGTGACCTCATTCCAAATAGGCAAATCAGGTTCTGGACAAGTAAACAAAATAGGATCAAACACAGCACGAAAACGTCACGTGATCTTATTTCAAGAAAACACACGACAATATGACACTATCCAAACCTTCTTTGATATTCGTCCGGATTTACTTAACTTGGTGTAATAAGAAAAAAAGCCTAAAATGATGAAGTTAAACCAGAATTGGTTCAGGAATAACCCGAAAAGTTCAAACTTCTGTACTTAATACGGTCCTGTCTTTCTTTTTAAATCACACATCAAACATGGCCCCAAGAACCAATCAAATTGCGACCAAACACTCTCACTCGTTTGTCAAACAAGCCTTGCTTCAGATGCAGTATGAAGTACGAAAACGTACACCTAAACGGTGAGGAGATAGCTTTGACTTGCTCCGAAACTGAGAATTTTGGGCCTTACAAACAAAACATTACGATAAGCAAAAAAACCATTACGAAAATTGCGTTAACACCCTATTGTTGAGGATAAAAATAATATTTATTTGATCAAGATGTTCAGCCCACTAAAAAGAGGACAACTCAAAGAAAATAATTTTCTGAAAAAATTAAGGTTAAAATGTATGTCCGACCTTAATCGCGATAAATTAAAAAAATTTCACTGTTTCCCCAATTCACCTAAAAACCTTCAAAAGTTCAAGTGAAAAACTTATTTTTATCAATTTGGTCTGATTTTCCGTGCGACATTTTGGCGCAAAAGAAACGAAAACTCGTTTTCAGACGAAATGAGATAAAGCGTTTTGAAAATCAGAGGACATATTCAATAGTCAGGTTATATTTATCTTTGGTAATTCATATGTGACTTGAAAACTGATGGTTCCCGATGAAAGTACCCCGAAACAAATTTCTATTTTCCTTGCATTATCGCGCCACAGGATTACGATTTTAAAAAAAATATTAGCTATGTAAGTCTATCCTAGATCTCGAGTCAGAAAAATAAGAATATGCTCGCCTTTATTATCCTCTGGCGTTTTCGGTGTGAGGGGACAAAGTGAGGGTTAAGGGGTGGGTGCAGGTTTTTTGAGCCCTAAGAATGAAATGTATGAACATTAAACGGTAGAACTAAAGTGGACCCAGCGAATCCATGGCAGTTTATTTTTCTAAAACAATCAGACCAAAATCGAGAATTTCAAAATTCGAAAGTTTTCTTAACCGTGCATAAACCCGGTTACACCATATAGGAACATTTATAGAACAGACCCACCGAAAACGAATGCATTGACATACAAATTAATCGAAATGTCTAAATCGAAGTCTAGAAATTTCAATTTTAAGCAAAATGTTAAACCAATATCGAAGGGACGCGATGCTTAAAATGCTGATTAGCTGTAGCCAACTTTTGCATCAGTATATCTCAACCGCTCAATTTGGTTGTATCTTGTCTCGAATCAGACAAACTTATTCGAAACTTTCAATTTCCGGTCACATTCAGCAATTTCAGACTTCAGAATTTATTCAAAATCCGCTCAACTACTTTACCTTGCATTATAAGTGATCTACCTATCCAAAATGGCCTTCATTCACAACATCGCTAAAAGAAGATAGAGTCTTGAAGTGAAAAACTTGCAACCCGCGCGTTCTAACGTGGATCTAGTAGAAAAAAGTCAACAAATCGAAAATTCTTCTCAGTCACTTTTTTGTTCTCATATTGCTATTGGTGTACCCCACTCGAGACGCGTGATGTGGAGTCTAAAAGAACAGAAGATTTAAAAAAAACGTTTAAGGCTCTAGAATAGACTGACCACCTGTGGGGTGATGTAAACAAGGTGACTTGAGAATGTGTATCGTAGACGAAAGGCTATGACTACAAACGAGTATCCTCCAACTATTACAACTGCCCTAGATTTGATCTGAGCGTGAATTGAAGGTCCAAAAAAGCGACACCCCCCCCTTAAAGACAAGTTTTTCATTGATTACCCTTAACAATCAGTAGCCGATTAAGTAAAATTTTTATCAATTTGTGATTTATTTAATTTTTGATCATAGCGTTTTCAATTCCGGTCAAAAGTGACTTTGAGCATTTTATTTTTAACCTAATCAGCGCTCGGCGAAATTTTTAAAATTTCTGAAAAAAAACTTAAGTGTATTTCCATGAAAAGTTTTCTTCTAAATGGTTACTTTCATTTATTTCTATGATGCGAACTTTCCCTGTAAATCCAAATACCGTGGTGTTGTTTACACCACCAAATCATGAACCGCGTTGTAGACACCCCCCTGTGGTCATCGAGACCCATACCGTTCCACAACGTTGATGCTTGCGCATTGAGACCCTAAATCATGAAGTGAAACTATTCGAGTTTTCGGGCACCTCCATTTCCGGTGTTTTACACCACGTGATCGTTTGCGTATGATAAATTTGAGAATGTCAACTGGAGCGAATTTTAACGTTTTATCCCGATAAAAGTGAGTAGCTTTGCGAAAAAAAGAATGAACAGTTGCTTTTGTTAAACATTTAAACTTGAAAAATACGAAAAAAACGACTTAGACCACCTCTAACAGCGCCAACACGAGTGGCGGAGCAAAAAATTTTTTGACTAAATGTCAAACGTCTAAAAATTTTCTCAGTCCGAAATTCAAATCGCAGACCTTTATCGGGTGCCATTTTTTGCTCGGGAGGCCTACCTTAAATTGAAATCTCCGTTATATATTTAAAATCTCACGAATATTCGCTAATTTCCAAATTAAAATAAACTCTGTGGTCATACTTGACTTCAAATAAATCAGTACTAAGTTATAACTCTGTGGCATCAGAATGTCAATTTGATCGCCCTAACATATCATAGAGCAGAAATGTCGATGAAGCCCTGCCCAAAATATCAAGTGCAGAAATGTTGATGAAACCGCCCGAAATTATCAATCTGGCAAAAGTTGATGAAAGACCGTCTCCCTAAAGTCAAAAGTCGCCCTCTTCCGAAGTCTCATGTTTTGGGCAGAAATGTTGGATGAAGGCCGCCCCTAAAACAATGTGAACAGCAATGTGAGAAACCCGCCTAAAAAACAGAAAGTTGAGAAAACCGCCCTAAAATCGAAAAATGTTGCCATCTATTTTGGGCAGAAATCGATGAAGCCGCCTTAAAATATCAATGGACAGAAATGTTGACTGAAGCCGCACCTAAAATGGAAATGTTGCCTCTTCTAAGCCTGCATATCGGGGGGAAATAAATCGTGGGCAGCCCCATGTCGACAAGCGCTTTTATCGACTAAAATCAATCAAAATATTTAATAGGTTTCAATATTTGATGCAAAAAAACGAACAATTTCAATAAAAAAAGGTTATTTCGCGCCTATAAAAAAGCAGAATAGTACACTCTGATATTAAATGTCTGGTCGATATACAACAATGTTGACTCTGTGGACAAATATTATGTCTCGATTATTTTTTTAATATTAAACATATTCTTCGTGAAATACTTAAAATGTGAAATAATTGGAAATAATTCATCTTTGAAAAAAAAATATCGTTCCGTCATACCAATTAACTTTGTTTTGAGTGTCAACCATGAACAAAAAACTTTCCTAAAAACTAGCTATTTTCAAATTTAATGACGCAATTAGGTGCGCCATTTAATTTTTTTAGAAGGTAAAAGATGGAAAAAAATCTCAAAAAACAACGCTCCGTAAAATTTGAACCCGAAATTTCCAAAAAAAATAAGTCACTTTTTGAAATGCATCGCAAAATTCTGTATACATGTATTTCGAAGGAACGCAACTTAAACGATGGTATTTTGCAATATAGGTGATTTAAAAATATGCAGTCACCTATATAAGTTTGTGCTCACACAGGTTAAAGGTGAATGTTGATAATATTTTCAGAAAATGAATCAGTTTTGATGACTTCTCAAGGTTAACGGATACAAAATACAATTGGAACATAAAACGTTCACTTAATTCTCACAAAAGATATCGAAGTTTCACGCCCATATTTTTCCCCAGCACCCATTAACGGAAGCACCCACAATCCCTTAACAAATCTATTCCAGCATCATTGATGACTCCATCAAGCCATACTTTTAAACGAAAAAACCGAGAATCGGGCAACACAAACACGCTTATATGAAATGAAATCATTGTGATCTTGTCAAAAATCATTTTTGATTGATTTTTTTGAAATCTGTGAGTTAAAAAAAGGCCACTTTAACTTTTTTCATGAATGTCTACATATTTTTTGACTGCTGTTTCAAAAATCATAATATCATTATTTGTCATTTTTTGTCGACTTTCTTTGGAAAAATCATGAAAATTTTGCGGAAATCAAGTCCAAAATTGTAATAGTGGTTTTATGAACTCTCCATGTTAAATCAGGCAGAATCACGTATTAAATGTTTTTGTATCTATTAAATTTCCGTGTGGCAACTAAAGAGATGATCGTGCGATTATCATTTCTAAACAACTGATGAAATGTACTACACTCGGCTGTACAGGTCAGTGCCATTTGGCACTCAATTTTTGAAAATTTTATTCTTGCAAAAAATTTTCAATATAATGTCGGATGTAATAAACGTCATATTTTGTGATAGTCAGGACATTTTGTAATATCAAAACGCAATTGAAGGTCAATTTTTATCTCAAAAAAAGTTGTTTTTCTCTACTTCTGGCCATTTTCGACCATTTTTTATGGAAAAAACTTTGATATTAAGAAAATTCAACTGTGCAGAATAAAAAGAAGTTTATTAATATCGACTTCAAAAAATATTCTATAGTCGGGTTTAGTTGGAAATTGATGTACAGTTGAAAGTTTTTTTTATATTTTTACAGATAATTAGTTATGTTAAGTTATTTAAAATATAAATGTTCGCAAGAATGAACACTTTTATTGAAGATAAAAATTAAAAAAATAATTTTAACATTTTTTTTAATATGGCTCAAAAAATGTACCAATCTTCCGGATCGCTGCCACCCCTTTAAGGAGATTAACGTCAATAATTAAGTGAAAATTAGGGTTTTCATTTGCAGAATCGTGCGATATTACGCCTTGATAGACCATAAAGTTTTCCCTTTAATATATCGGAACAAAAATCTTGCAAAAGTAAGAAATTGAAAGTCATCAGTTTTTAGTAAATATATTTTTTATAAACTGGACAGAATGTGCGCTTCTTTCAACGAAAGCTTGTATCGGATTTTCAGAATGATGATTCCAGAATAATCGAAAAATCGTATTTTTTGTCTGTTTCAAGGGCCTCTTGTAATAGCCGACTTCTTCCAGAAATTTCAAAAAACAACTTTAAAATCTATTTAGATGTGCAGTTGAAGACTTCTTCAAGAGCCCAACGAGAGTTTTTTCAGAATATTTGTCTGGTTCGTCAAAAAATGAACTTAAATATTCTTAAAAAGACGAAATTTTGCAAAATATGTTTAAAATCATCGAAAACCTCAATTTCAGACCCCAATAAAAAAAAACACTTGTATGCCTGTCTTTTCTTTATTGTCGTAAAACATTATCTCAATGGAATCAATTTTTGACTTCAACTTATTGACTACCACCTCCTTAACGGTCAAGATCACCATAATTCAATTATAGGCAGAAAAATCGGCTAAACTGGATCCATTGAGTACGATATTTTAATTTTTTTACTCAAAAATTGAATTTGAATTCAAAAAGGTTTCAGTTTTTGAAAAACTGATGATTGATCAAAAATTTGAAATTGTAAAGCAAATAAAAGATTTTGAAAATTTTTTCTGATTTAAACTCAACTTGTCATTCTTAAACTAAACTGTCTGGTTTTGAAGCGCCCACGTCGAAAATCACATAATTGCTAATAAATAACAATTATTAAAATTAGGCTCTCAAAGGCCACTTTTGCTGTTTTTGAATAAATGCTGAAAACATTTAGCTTTTTAAAGTAAATTCAGCTGAATTTCTAGTCAAGCCTTAAAACTTGGCTTGAAAATCAAGCCAACGTCAATCCATGGGTTCTTTTTCAAGGATTACTAAATACTGTTTCAAAATACAGTGGGTTGTATTTTCGTTATGTACTTTATTTCTCTTATTAAATAAATAAGAGAATATAAGAATGTGTAACATTCAGATTGAGTCGAGCCAGTTGGTGTCAAGTTTCTGTTAAAACCATTAATTTCACTTACGAAATCGATGAATTAGCAATGGTCTCCTCTTGACAATTTCTTTTCTAGAGCTGGTCCTTTCCTTAGAAAATTATGACCGCCTTTCTTAATTAAAGAACCTTAAATTAGATATATGAAAGCTTCAGCGAAAATGATGAGAAGTTGGTTGCAGAAATAACAGAAGAAGAGATCAACTTTATGTCTGAATTCATGCACAAAAACGATGTTCATCTTCCTATTGATAAAATAATGAACTTTGAACAAACAATTTTGTCGGAAATTTGAATGTTATTGCATCACAGAGTCCAAATTCAAAAAATTGCCAGGTATTTTTTTGACTTTACTTACCCCGTGTGAGCAGAGAGCCTATATATAGGCTCAAGCATACTTTAAACATCTAAAAGGGCAAAAAAGATCGTAGAATTGTATCGATCAGATACATAATAAAAACTTTGCGGCTGTTTCAAAAAAAATACTTATTTTATTTTGGAAATTTTGTTCAAATGTTACGGATGGGGATGGATTTCCTTAGATTTTTTTCCAATTTTTTACTTCTAAAAAAATGCGACTTATTAAGTCTATGATAATTTGAAAAAAAACAGTTTTTACGAAAGTGTTTTGTGCATCCTTGACACTTTAAGGGGTGGTCAACGCAAATCAGGCCACAAAATTAAAATGAGCTTATTTCTAATGGAACCTTCATAACTAATGAACTTGAAATCGATGGTAAGTATATTCAGAGTCCTCACTGCTCCAAAAAATATTTTTTGACCAATTCTGAAGTCAAAGTGAATTGTAAAATGTGAGAAAAAAGTTAAGCTCGTAAAGGCCTTTAAATGGTTTTAAAATGGTACATTCGATTAAAGTAATTCCAAATGTACAGCAGAGTCCGGCGTATAGGTGAAGGCGTATAGGTGAAACCTACGTAAAAACCTACGTAAGCCTCCGCAATCGCCTACGCATCTGAAAATGAAAAATTTTTCTTCCTGACGTCCGGCGTATAGGTGAAAGGCAAAAGATAGGGTTTTTTTCAAAACTTCCTACGCAAAAATAAGGCGTTTTCCGAAAGCCAAAAGATAGGCAGATTCGAGTTTTTTATAAATAAAAAACCATTAAATTAATTAATAGTTTTAACTTTTAATTTGTATTAATCTGGTACAGTTGATTTGTCTTAAAAATCTGCACAAATTTTTGTTCAAATAAATCCTATCAATTATTTCAAAGCCCATATTCACGATAACTATTTGAATCTTTGATTTGAAAATCAAGTCGAGAAATCTTCTGGAAATTTTTTGTGCTATAAAAAGTGCAGGAAAACTACAGTCTACACCATTTCTTTGCAGTGGTGTATTAATGACAAAATTAAATTTTTATTCCTAGTAAATATTTTTTCCAGAATATTAAAATTCTCCGCATGATACGAATCATACAGGGGGCTATAACGGCCTGAGTAGCTTTAAGAGGGTCGGTGCATTTTGACAGATTTGCACTTTTTCAATTTTTTTTGTCTTGATGGGAAACATTTTGCCACTTTAAAATTTTCGAATAAAAACTTTTTTGAACACAATTTGCTAGTTTACAGCTTACTTTGTATAATCTGAATTTCTTCAGATTTATTTTTTTTACTTTATAAATCGTCTTTTGAAATAACACTCAAAAACGCGCGTTTGCTTCGATGGTGTCTAAATAACAGTAAAATTTATTATTTTTTATTTGTGACTTAGGAGCCCTACATATCCATTATTATTCCCGCGTCACTCAAAAAACTAATTCCCTATTCTTTCAACAGGCAAATAAGTTTTTCAAATGACCCGGGAATAATAATGGATATACGCTTTCGACCATCGTCTCGGATTTATTAAACTGTATTTTATACGATTTCTACGTCAAAATCGAAAATTTTCAGCTAAGGATTCCAGATTCCAGAAAAATTAGTTTGAAAAATTTTGTACAAGAAATGAAAAAAAATTTCAAAATATTTCCAAATAGTTTCGACCGAAAATCCCAAAAAAATGTCAGATTATTTTTCAAATAGCAAATATAAAATATGTGGTCAACTAAGCGGAAAGTTAAAGTGGCCATTTTGAAAAGTTTTTTATAATGTTCGGAACTTTTTTCAAAAATTTGTCGAATTCGAAAAGTTTTAATCGAACTCAAATTTTCACAATAATTCAACAATCCTGTAGTTACAAAAGTTACCTGGATTATCAAACATTACTGGTTTCTTTTTTTTTTTTTTTTTATTAAAAAAATATTTAATCTAACGTTTCGATTTATTTTTATCATTATTTCAACACATTACTTTGATGGTATAACTGAGATAAATATATAAACCCAGTGGAAAGTTTTTCATCAAGAGCCATATCCGTATCTTCAAATGCACCGATCCCTTAAGATTTTGTGGCGTATTTCCAACACTTTTAATTTCTTATAGCAATAAGTCATAGTTTTTTTGAATGTACCTTTTTTGTAGAAATCAGTTTGGAATTCATTTTATAAATCTTATTGATATTATTTGTAGAAAAATTAAATAAATATATTTCTAGACCTAAATTTCGAATTACTGGCGTGAATTAATTCAACTCAAAAAGTAGTTTTCTAAGGTGTTCAAAACGTTACTTTTGCATTTGTGATTAATTGACCAAAAATCACCCTTCAATTCTTAACCTACTACCCTTTAACTAAATTACTAAATTATAGATTTCTTGTTTAATTGACCAATCAAGGCGCTCATTTCCCCCGACGTCCGGCGTATAGGTGTAGGTTTTCAGCGGAAAAACTTTCACCTATACGCCGGACCCTGCTATATCTGAGTGTGAATAAGTTGATGCGTCGAGTTTGTATTTTGATATTACAATGTACTCACTGGTTGACCGGTAATCAGCGAAATGACCGGTGAATTTCGGTTTCTAGACAACTGACCATGATATTAAATTTAAAATGTGGTTGAGCGGATAATATTTTGCAACTCAAATTTTGGCCAGCCCCTTAAGCAAAAATTAATTGGTAAACATGAACAGATATTTTTTTACGAAAGTGAAATTTCAAAATTTTCAATTAAAGTATTCCACGCAAAATAAATTAATTATAGCATTTAAAAATTTTCCACAGACTCACTTGATTACTACGATGACCTTGAAACAATATAAAAGGTGTAATTATCTGCTTTTATATGTAAAAATAACCATTTTTTTATGAAAAATCGGGATTTTTCAATTAAAATTTTAGACCTATTAAAAATAACTTTTGATTGATTATTAAATTGGACCAAACGATGACGTAGGCCAGATCCTTCTGCATCGAATTCAAAATAAAAATTGTGAACACCACATTGAGCTTGTGTCACGTGATATGCTATACCTTGCCTTTCTCGCTAAATTTTCTAGATCTGAAAATCAAAATTCTAGAATTTAAAATGTCGGATGCAAAAATATAACCTTTCAACTTCCTTAAGCCAACTTCCTAAAGCCAACAAAATTGGAACTTTAACTACCTTGGGCTTGTTTGAACAACATCGAAATAAAGCCTATGTATAGGCTCTGGTGCCTTGGCGGAACTTCTGTGCTCACAGGGGTCAACATCTGTTTAAAATATACCATAGGTAAAAACTATAAAGGCCACGTTTTTGTTAAAATGATTCGAATAGAAGAATCAAACATGTTTTACATAAATTTGGTTTTGACTATCATTTGGCTTTATCATAACCAAATTACTCTCAAAAGCAAAAAAAAATTATACATTCTGTTACTGGTTGTTGATGCTGCTATCATTTCAATTATTATTTACCGAATTTTCACATTTCCAGCATTGGTTGATGATCCACAGGATAAATTGATTTTAGGAAAGGATTCTTATCCTTAAGGTAAAAATCAGCGGCGCGTTAATAATTTTGTAACTCAGTAAAATTTATTTCACTGATAATCATTCTGTTTTTAAAGTTATTAAAAACTACAACTTTTAGCAGTCTCATTTTATGTCTAATTAGTGCCAGTAGCAGGTGCATTAATTATTACAATAAATGCTAATTCTCAACAACATTATTAATTTGTAAAATTTTTTGATTTTGAAATCCCTTCTTGATAAGAGTCCTTATAACAAATTTTAGCAAATACGAAGTCGGTGTCGCTTGATTTAGATAATCAAATATTTTCGACCAAAAATCACAAAAATTTCATATTATTTTCGAGAAAATACAAAAATATGTGGTCAGTAACCACATGTAACGTATAAATAATATTTCAAATGATGAATTCCCGAAAGCTGAAATTTTACTTCTTGACAAAATTTTACTTTATTTAATGGCAAGCTCCCAATTTATTGGTATCTGTTCGATGCTTTATGTCCTAGCACATTTCAAATGTTTACAGAAGATACCTTACCATATGAAATTTGTCATCAGAAAGATATCGCAAATCACCATTTGGCTACTTATCAGCATTGCTGCATACTCATGTACTGGCATGATATTATATAATTCAAATAATTTGAGTTTCAACTCAATTCATCAGGCTTTAACATCCTTTTTTCCGGAATGTGCCAAAAAAATACAACATAATTATACAAATTAAGCTTCTAAACCAAAATGTCGGTTAAATAAGCCATCAGGTATATTCTCAACCAAATTGCCACTAAGTTCCACGTGAGTTTTAAGTGGTGTCAAAACCAAAAGTCTCATTGGATCCCATTTAAAATTCTCTCTATCTTTTGCAAACAAAAGTAAATATTGGAAATGAGAGTAATAAGATTCTTTCAAAAAGAGGTTAATTTTCTCCAGCGCATTGCAGGAACGACCCACAAACCTCCTAAGCGCTTTTTCAAATCCAACTTTTGTAGTCTTAGTGATTTTTGAGTTTAACAATAGGCAAAGGTCCCACATATTGAGAGCGCCAAAGTCCATCGGTTCGAAATATCAGCTGATAAACCCCCTGGCCTTTAAGGCGGTGTGGGATTCAAAAACGCGCTTCAAAGCAAAAATTTGCACCCGAGCAGATCGGAAAAAGCTGCTTTAGAGATCATCTTCATTTTCACGATTCACTTTGCTTACTAAAAGCATATTTTTCGGATGGCCAGTCAAAGCGTACGTGGGTTCTATATCGGATTTAGAAGAACATTCAACTTTGGGTTTGCACGCCATTTAAAACTCAGGTGGAATTGATGAAAGAGTCAACATCGTTTACATTATGGCGTCTCGAAACGCCTTATCCGATTGAGTTCGCAGATAATTCAAAATGATCAAATTTAGCTACTAGTAGAATAAAATCTGACAAGAAAGGTTGGAAAATGAGTCGACGCGGATAAGTTGTTTTTAAAAGCGGAATTATAACCGTTCTAGACACCCATTAACTACTGAGCGAGCTTTAATTGAAAAAAGCAATACCCGAGTCTCATTATTTTTTATAACCATGAAATGCGTGAAAATATATTTTCAACGACAGTTTATCAACCATCATGGCTTAAAATAGCTTGATAGTCCAATAAATTGAGCGATAAAACTTTTTATACATTATCACGGTGGATTGTTTAATACATTAACTTTTTTCAATTTTCAACTATTTTATTTGGCATCTTTTAACAGCAAAAAATTGATGCGTCAGTTGCGATATGGTTCTCAATTATTCAATGGATTTCAATGAAGTTAATACAATCAATATGTATAATTGTTACTATATTGGCCATAAGAAAGTCGAATAAAGTCGGGAATCTATCACGAATACATCTTATTAGTAAGTTGCTATTACAAAATAAAGAAGAATTTCTTATTCTTGATTTTTAGTTTATTGGAAGCAAGAAATACGACGGTTTTTGAACAGGAAAAATCATCAAAAACAGAAATGGTGGCGATTAATTTTGACCAGAAGAATAAATCTTTAGCTTTAAAACCTATCACATCTCAACCGTCTTTCTCTAAATCAAATGATTATCAAAAATTAAATTATCAAATAAATCTGATAAATAAAATATTTAATGATGATCTTAGTTATCGGTTATTACCGTTAACGAGCGATTTTAGTTTTTACTAAGAACCCTTCAAGTCGTAAACATATAAAAATATAAATTTTTGATCGACTTATTTTTGCTATGAAAATTTACTGCAATAAAAATCATTCCTTAGTAAAATAGAAATTGGTTGATTTTGATGACAAACGCTAACCGGTTACAATGGTCAAATTAAAGTTTCAAGCATGAATTCACTTGTATATTTTGTTGCTTTTATTCCGTCAGGATATTCCAAACTATATCCCTGGGTTTACAAAACGACTCAATTTTGATTTCGAAGTTTAGAAAAATCGATAGAAATCGCGATTTTTCAATTTAATTTCAGCTATTTGTCTTAGAATTTAAATTTTTGTCTAAATTTTGTCTTATATTGCCAATATAATATTGGCATCCTCAAATTTTTGTTGATCTTTATAAGCCTTTATTATTGCTAAAGAGTTGAAAATTTGTTTTTATACCGCAATCATGACCGTCACTCCTTAATTCCTGGGAATAATATGAGAAGATTAAAAAATGGTTCGTTTTGTGCACCCGGGGATCCTAACCGATATATCGCGTGGCCTAAATAAGTTCAAATTGAACTGTTCAATTTTGTTCTTCGAGTGAAATTAAAAATAAAAAAAATATCAAAAAATCTTTAACCTTCTTCAGCAGTTGTCATGGTCGGATGCATCGCCATCAAACCCATATTGATGCAAAGCGATCCAAAAGTTGTAACTGAGAGACTAGGAACACTATGAAAGACAGTTGCTCTCACTGATGTATCCGGTTCTTTTATCAAGTTTGACACCAATAAAAATGTTGAAATTCGATTTTTAGAAAAAATGAAAAATCGTACCTGTGTTGAATTATAAATTAAAGCAGAAATTTCTATATTCCAAATTTTGAGAGATCAAAATTTTCAGTTTAATATCAAAGACATTAAGAATGTACGCAATATTTGATATTTCATAAGATACATTTAAAAATGTCATAACTCGGGGTAAACAGGATTGACCACCCTAAGGTCTTTATGGGACACAAGTTTAAGAAGAACAAGTTTCAGGAGAACAAGTTTGCATTAACTCCTATTTCAAATATTAGCAAAAAATGCTGCATAATTGAATTGAAAAATTTAAATTGGTAAAATTTATAATAATTTTGTTTCATTTTTCTTTGAAATAAAACTTTTTCCTTTTTGTTGAACTTCAAGAATTATAGCATGAATATTTTCCAATGTTTTCTTATTTTGTTTTCTTATATTCTTCAAAGCTTTAACATTGATATCCAAATCTGATGATTCAGCAGAATATCTTACATTACTAAAAAAGTTATAATGCACGTTTTTGTCTAGAGAAGTATGATCATTTACCCAAAGTTATACCCCGAATGCATTGAGAATGTCGAGAATGATGAATTTGATCGTGATCTAGTCGAGGATCGGTAAAATTGTATCGGATAGTATAAAAAAAATTGAATTGATTTATGATATTGGCAAAATGAAATAATATCAGCAATTAATTCATATTTTAAAATTTTAATAATTTGCATATCTTTATTATTAAGCAAATATCATGGCAACATTATTCTCGATTACATGTCACAGCTGAATTTTCATATCGCGCAAATTGCTCATGTTACCTTAGATATTTTATATACGATCTGATTAAAATTCCTGATCAAATCCGATAAATTTCTTACATTCTTGAACCGATCCCTGAATGTAGCTTTGTCCAGTATGTCAGATTTCTGAATGTTATATTTTAATCAAAGTTGAGAAAGTGGAGATAAATTCATTATAAAAGACAAATAAATTTTACATTAAGCTTCAATAAGCATTAAAAAACGAAAGATAAAAAATTTTCGTCATCAAACAAAAACCCGTTTGCCAAGAACACTGTTTTTATCTTAAGGGGGTTGTGGGTGTAAATAAAGAAAGAGTGAAAGAAAATTGTTTCTTTATTATCGAATCGTGGGAAAAAAAGTATTATGAAAAAAATATGATGCTCTGATTGGACAAAGCGACGCAAAAGTGGTTTGATTGGTTAGAGGTTTTTTTGCGTGGGCGTTTTATTCACATCATACTCATTCTCATCATACTACAAGCTCAAATTAATTATTAACGATGAATCTGTTTTTCACGATAAACAAACAGAGAATAATTTTTTCAACGAAATAACGGACAAAAATATAACAATATGTCGTAGGTTTCATACATTTTATGTTTTATTCAATTTGAAACATTATTGACCGACTTATTCCGATTTTAAAGAGAATTTCTGAATTTAATTTGTACCGTCATAAAACCACAGAGAATAATTTTTTCAACGT
>SCLH01000660.1:490151-506787 GCA_004367855.1 Oikopleura vanhoeffeni | reverse complement strand
ACCGACTTATTCCGATTTTTGTGTGAATTGAGAACATATTTTTACCAGTTTTTCACTCCGGTACCGGTGAGCCATCCTTCACCAGAATCATAAAAAGTTACTTGCAGGCGATAGAGAAGGTTTTAGTCTCCCTTATTTTTTTTCTCATTTATTCTTATCTGCCCGTTATCAACCCTTCCAGTCCAGCTGGAGGAGAGGGCTATTTTCCCCAGCAATTCCAACATTCTACACCCACAACCCCCTTAAATATATGGGATAATTGACATTTTTTTCTTATTTAGTCTACCCATTATTTAGTCTATTTGAGGTTAGTTACATTAACGCGATAATGATTTCTAATAAAATTGCAATTAGTTTTTTAAAAGCGACTCTCACATTCAGAATTCAATATCTTATTCCCACTTAGAGTATTCATCTAGATGAGTTAGTACTTAATGTGCATGCAACTCATCTTAATAGATACTCTAAGTGGGAATAGGATATGCACTAAAATTTAATGTATATAAACAGTTGAGTAAAGGTGTTGCCCAGATTCATATCCACTATGGCCCATAGTGTATATCAATTCAGGGAACACCTCAACTCAGCTGTTAGGGGTTTCCAAGTTACCTGAAAATCGAGAATTTTTTCGATAGTTATATCATCAACTAATACTGGTGGAGCTCGATTTATGGGTTTCAACAATGATTTTCTAGAATAAAGACAATACTCAACATAATTCTAACAGAAGTATTTTTACGCGGAATAAAGGGGGTTCAATTTTTCCCACAGTTCGTTGCAAAACAATTGAACCGTATTGAAACAAAAAATATATGACAATTCTTGTAGAAGTAAGAAAATGTCTACAGCAAATACCTGCAAATTTTTATGATTTATCAAAATCTCGAGATTTTTTATTGTCCATCTTTTATATTCTATCTATTTCATAGATGTCACATAAACTTTAATTATTCCCAATTAACGTCTGTGCTCAGCGAACTACGAAAAAACTGTCCAAAAAAATCTTAAAACCATAAAACATTTGGAAAGAAATTAGAAACTAATCAGGTAAAATAACTTTTATTAAAAACTTCATTGTTTTTTATTCTTAAACGGTTCAAAAAATATTTACAAATATGATATTGTCCGAATCTTTTAATCTTTGGTGTAAACATTGGGATCGTCTTAATATTGTTTCTCTTGAATTTATTTAATTCTTTGCTGATTTTTACTTAGACAATGAATTGTGAAATACAAAATAGTAAGTCTCTTCGAAAACGGAGTTAATTATTGAAATTTTCCACCTGATTGATTATTTTGAAGTTTTGAACGTAAATCTGTCACGAATTATTTTAGAAATGGGAGGGCTAATTTGGTTAATTGCCTGAGATAACTCACAAAAATCCAAACTTTTGAAAATGAAATTTTGAACGCATTATTTAAGGAAGACTAAGTGAATCTTAAAAATGCGAGTAATGAGTGATTTGATTGTCTGATACCCTTCATCCAACCGAAGTCCATTGTGAAAAGTTGTTGACCTCAGGGCTGGAGTTCGAATCCCAGTGAACACATTCAATCGCACGCCTCGTCTCGTTATATCAATAACGGGGGCTCCTGGTACTTTTTTACTAGTTTTCAAGCCAATTTTGTTATTAAATTCGGCTTTTGAAAACAACTCATCCGATAACATTCTTAGATAGCTCAAACGGAGCACAAATTTCTTGTGAAAAATAAAATAAGAAAAATTAGTTCATCGGATCAATTTATTTCATCTTTTTTTCTTAGAATTACTGAATGATAAATTACAAGTTTTTCTTTAAAAAATGGTATTATTAACCAGATATTTTGTGCTCTGTTTAAGCTATCTGGGATTCCAATCGATGAGTCGTTAGCAAAAGCTGAATTAAATAAAAAATTTTGGCTAAAAATCTAGTAAAAAAGGACCAGGAGCCCCCGTAATCGATGAAGCGGAACGAGAGACAACACAAGCCAAGAGACAACACCCCTATTAGTATTCCTTACACAATCACTAAAAAAAATCAGTGGGGTCCACTGGGATTCGAACTGTTTTCACCATGATCTTTGGTTGGATTAGGAATATCCTTAACACAAAAATGTGACCTCTTGGAGATCAATTTGGAGCGTATAAATCAATTTAAAACGTTCTTTTTGAACAAATTACGAGCCTCCTATTCAATTTGTTATATAAAATACCCATCACATTACTCAAATGATCTTCCATCATTTTAATTATTCTGATAATATTTAATCAACAGGAATTTGGTTGTAATTTATCTTAACATCTAAAGTGTTGAAAATCCAGTTTGCAGTTTCATCATTCAAGTGCGTAAATATTTGGATTACTTTATATAAAATAAGTTCATTTTAATAATTCATATCTTTTTGAGAATCAAAAATGATTTTAGTTTTTCTGGTGTTAAGTGTCGATGCTGTGACAAGTCGTACGATTAAAAATGTTCTGTGAAATTTTAAAGTCAAAAAATGAGGGCTTTAATGTTCATTTTTTGACTTAAAATCAAAAAGAGCTCTTTATTTTTAACTACTCATAACTTAACTCCTCACACCCAAACGACATTCGGGGACGCGAGATTTTGAAAATCCTCAAAACGAGATAGAAATAATTAATCAACAGACTTTTAATTGAAATGTGGCATAGACTTCGCAATTTTTGTTCGAGAAACGATTTCAAAAATTTGATACGACTAGCCGGTTAAAAGATATTTATTCCTACTTTTATTTAGGATTTTCGCCCGATTTTCGTAGAAAAATTCTAGCGTAAATACAAGACGTAAAATGAAAATTTTGAGGAGATGAAGATTTAGGAAATTACCTGGGGCTACTTCGGGTACTATTTTTTTTCTCTGGTCTTTATTAAGAGTTTTATTTTTTCTCAAGTGATTTCTGTATAAACTCAAGTAATAAAAGTTTTGACTTTCAGTCAGTTTGACTTTAAGTTAGAATTTCATGGGGAGCGGCAGAGAGCACAGCTGAAACTTGATTTACTCGATATCATGCCGAGTAGTCAAGCCTACAGCGGGTCAGGTGGGTCCTCTTTTTAGGGGCTGGAGATCTTGATCAAATAAATTTATTTTTATCTTCAAAAATAGGTTTTTACAATTAAGGAAATGTACTTTTTTGACACAGAACAAAAGGGATTATTATATTGTAGGCTGATAAATATTTTTAATTAGAGAACATATTCAGAAATCCAAGGTTGGAGATATTTATTAATAATTTGCATATCAACGGGTGATAATCACCCTGGAAAAATCGTTTTTGAAAAAAATAACTTTATTTTTTATGACTTTTATCGATCAAAGATAATCAAATTTTTGAAAAATTGAACCGTTTTACTTTTTATTTCCCATTTTACCGTGATAAGCGTTCAAAGTTCAAGTCGAAACTATTTTTATTAAATTTGTTCTTGTTTTTTTTGGGCGTGCATTTTGGCGCGAAGGAATACGAAAACTTGTTTTTAAGGCGATTGAGATAAGTTTTTTACAATTAGTGATCATAATTCAATAGCCAGTGTTCTATTTAGTCTTTTGTAATACATATGTGACTAAGAAAAATATATGATTTTCCGATGAAGTACCTGAAACTAAACCCCTATTGTGTCTTGCATTTATCGAGTACACAGAATTAAAAATTTTAAAATATTATTAGCTTGCAATTTAAATATATCCTTGATCTCAGCTCACAAAAAATAATAATGAATATTCTATCGCCTTTATTATCTCCGCAATAATCGCCCATAGTAGCGTCTCCGAATGGCGTTTTGGGTGTGATGGGAATTTCAATGGTTTTGGGTGTGAGGGGTTCAAGAGTCATAAGTTATCAGTCAAAAAGAGCAAAACTAGCATTTCAAATAATAAGGGAGGTCGATCAATTTTTGTAAAAATTCTAGTTTTGCTAAAAAATTGCTGTATTGGGCGAATTATTGTTGAAATAATTTTCAACTCAAAATAAGTTATTTCTGTAAAACTCGCAGCGCAAGTTTGAATCGAGCGATTTCCATAAATTGATCCCCGCCTCAGTATCGAAAATAAATTTCAGCTTTAAAAAAGTATGTCTTCAGAGTCACTATTAATTAAAAAAATCCGGTATCGCGGAGGTCTTTTTCAGCTCTCTTTGCCAAGCCTGCTCATTATTTTTTATAACTACCTGACAATAACATTCAAAAATTGTTCGAGGCAAGAGACATGTTTTTTGTGAATAGAAAGATTGTCAGAACAGAAATTTCTATTGTTTTAAATGCATGTATCTTTTTCTCTGGTTTATTTTCGAGGTTTTCATCATACATAGGCCTTCGAGCAAAAATCAGCTACCTGACAAAACGAACCTTCAAACCTCATAATTTAGGACCTCGGGAGGTCTTTTTAACAGTTTAAATAAAATAGTATTTTCAGGCATAACAGGAACTGAAAATTGCAAATTAAAATATGAATTATTGGATTATGATCCAAATCTAAATGCCGATAGTATTGTTGTTGCTTCAGATGAAAAGTTCCGCGTACAAGTTATGACCGAAAACGTTTTTCGATTTGAATATTCTGAAAAGGGAACTTTTGAAAATCGACCAAGTTTGGCAATTATTAAAAGAAACATGACTCAGCAAGTTAAGTTTAAAGCATATGAAACGGGTAGAAAGCTTCTTATTCTGACTGATAAATTTAATGTCACATATGTAGTTGGATCAGGTTTAAAATCTTCAGAAGATTTAAGTCAGGGATTCCACAAAAAAAAATTTTGATGATACCAAAAATTTGAAAGTTGTAATTTAGAAGTATCATGATAACTCAATTTGTATTTAGCATTTGAGCATTCGAAATCTTTTTTCGGATAGATCATTCTAAGTGACGCCATCGTGAGGGAGTACTGCTCGCTGAAATTGAATTTTCTTGATAAATAATGAGCCATACAGGGCTTTGAGGATAAGAGTCAGATAACTTATGCCATATTATGCCATTCGATTATTTTAGTCTTCATATCGCCGAAATTGCCAGTGTTGCCGAAAATTCTCAATATTGCCGTAAGATTTGGGCAAAAAACTTTCGACGATATTGATCTGTATAAAGAATAGAAAAAGGTGTCGTAGTAAAAGTTCAAAAAGTAGAATTCCGAAATTCAATCTTGAACTATGACGTCATTTAAGACGCAATTAAAGTAATTTGTAATGAAACCTGAAGTTCCCACGCAATTTCGGCGATATGAGCACTTGCAGGAATTTAGCTAAAAGTCGTGAAATTTTTTAGGTTGTTTCCGGTGATATTGGCAAATTGGGCGATATTGCGCCTCCCTCTGTATTGTATGTGTGAGATCAAATTGTGAATTAGAAATAATTTTATCGCCAGATGCTTTGTCCAATGTCTTATTTTTGATAATTTCTAAATATAGAAGAAAACCCACCGATGTTTAGCGTTATAATGGCATATAAGAAATGACATTTCGGTACTCTAAATGTAGTATAAATTATAAGGCTTTAATTAGTTTGGAACTTAATTTTAATGGCAATTTATTTAATCTTTTTTCAATTTAACTGTATGATCCTTCGTAAGAGTCGTGAGTCTTGATCCAAACGTAGTTTACAATGGCGATAGTAGTTTTTTATGGCAATACACAATGACAAGTGCAAATGACAGCGGGAACCTTTTAGGAACTTACAGAACGTTGGATCAAACTGATGATCATTCTCTAGAATGTAAAATAAACAAAAAAGATCACTGTGTTTATGGATTAATTTCTAGAAATGGATGGGCTTTGATAGACGATACAGATACACCCATTTTAGATTGTCAAGATTGGTGGTCAGATATTGATGGGATATATAATATATCAATAATCAATATAATCAATATATAATATATCAATATCATATATTATAAGAATTCAAATAATAAAGATTTATACTTACTAGCTCATAATGTTAACTACACGCAGGTGAAAGTATTGACGATTAAAAATGAAGAATTCCAAAATTCTATCCGGTATCGATACGTTGGCCTTGTGAAAAAAATCAACTTTTCATTAAATCAAATCATTAAACTTTTTTTTAAGGCTCTTACTGATTATACGTTAATTGGGGGGAAAATTCCTATATTTCCTCGGTATGATCACGGTGTTTGGTGGACTAGGTGGTATTATATGACTGATAACGATGTTCGAGATCAAATTGAGGAATTTCGGGAATATTCATTGCCACTAGATGTGTTAATTCTCGATATGAATTGGCAAAAAAAAATGATTGGACTGGATACACTTTTGATTCTAATCTTTTCCCGTCAAAGGTACGTTGAATTATATTAATAGTTAAAAAAGGGCTGCATCATAATGCTTTTCAAAGTTTTCGTTTATCTCGAGAACTGAAAGTTTGACTACATTCGACAAGAACTTTTTATAGGCAACTTAAAATTTAAAAATTTTTATGTAAATAATATTCTACATGTATGATAAATTATCAGCAACAACGTGATTGATAATTCCATATCACATGTTGTTGCTTTATACTCTCCGATCGACGCGGAAACTCGATTTGATAAACCTTCACATAACTGTCGGAAAAATAAAAAAAATAAATATAAAAAGTTGATACAAAATTCTGCAGCTTTTTGCCTCATTATCAAGAAACTAAAACAACAATTTGCAAGTTAAAAAAGTAAAAACAAATAAATCTAAAGGCATTGTTTTTTTGTAAAAGTGCTTAGAATTTCTTAAACATTTAAAATCATCATTAAAAATTTAGTAAATTAATTTTAATTTATTAAGTCTCTCTTTTTGGCTTCAATGAAACAAAGCAATCTTGCGATCGGTGCAAACTTACATGATGCGGACGGTATTAACTCCTGGGAAGACGAATTCGCGAAAGCAGCTAGAGCTATAAATTTTCCTGCAACTTCAAATTCAAAAAATGCAAAAATAGCATTTGACTTGCCGAATTCAACTCAAACATTAGGTGCCCTAGAAGATGTTGTACTCAGAGCTCTTGAAGACGATGGAATGGATTTCTGGTGAATTGATTGGCAACAAGGAGAAAATGCAGCTGGCACAACTGGTGGCAAAACTAATCCCACAATTTGGACAGATAAAATGAGAGTGACGAATCCAAAGCGTCAAAATCTTCAGCTTGAAAAAGTAATCTTTCAAAACATTAACTAATTCGGTCTCGGATCACTCTTCCGGAATTTATGACGAAGGAAAAGTTTGTTTAGTTCTTGCAATTTTTTAACGAGCAAGAACTAGCAAACAATTGATTCACAGCACAAAGCAACTCATTTTGAAAAATTTTATTGATTATATCTTAAATTCCGGAAGAAAAGACTATAATAGAAAAGAGAGATGCCGCGCGCTTTGAAAAGGCGGAGAGGATTAAGTTGAGTGTTTTTGAGAAAATTTTTGGTCAGAGTTGTCATATCGATCGAGCCTCCTGTGAGCTTCTCGGTGTGAGCTTCTCCTGTGAGCTCGAGCTCACAGCGCGCTGTGGAGCACAAAAAATTGCTTGGCTAAAGAACCAACCTTTTTTTAAGCGGGATCCCAAAATACTATTATTATTACCAGATTATAATTATCAACTAATCATTTTAATACAGATCACAAAAATATCTCAACCTTATTTAAATTAGATTCATAAATAACTTATCATGGATAACAAAATATTTTCATACATTTTAAACTCAATAACCATTACAAAGGTAGCATTTTAAGAAAATTATAAATCTCTTCTGACTAATGCGTAAGTTATTTTTTTTGAATGAAAGGAGAAATTTGCGACATAAACTTTTACGATTTAAATATTTTTTAAATGAGATATTTTTGAATATTAAAGATGATTTGAATATATTTATCCCTAATCTTAACTCACCGATGAAATCCCGGTTGGAAATCTGTTCATGATACATTTTCTCTAGTAACGCATTCGTCTTGCAGCTAAAGCGGGTGGTGAAAGCAAATTAGATATTTTTGAATCGGCTCTCCTGAACAAGCTGAGAATGGGAAAGGTTCATTTTACGATTTATTTCGAGAAACGAGTTCAGTGGGTCATTCTAAGAAAAACAAAAAAAATTTCGATCGCACAAATGAGCTCTACAGGCACTAGAAAAGTGCCAAAATCAATTCTTAAAAAGTCATGTTTGGCTTCCTCTATCAACCGATTTCCATGTTTTTTTCAATAATCTTTTATTTTTATTATCTAAAGACTCTCAAGGGCGAATTTGAAATTTCCAGCTGAAACTCGAGATATGATTTTTTTGGTCATTTTCCAAAAAAAAGTGCTTTAATTTTTTTGAAATTAGACTCAAAAGAAAGCCAGTAAAACACAGACGAGAAAGATGGCTTACGTCAAGACGATATATTTTGATTGAAGCACTTATTTTCTGAAATTTATTTCGAAAATGATCAAAAAATTCATATTTCGAGTTTCAGCTGGAAATTTCAAATTCGCCCTTGAGAGTCTTAAGATAATGAAAATTAACGATTATTGAAAAAAAANTTTCTCGAAATCATTCGCAAAATGAACCTTTTCCCATTCTCAGTTTGTTCAGGAGAGCCGATTCATTTAGATAATGAAAATAAAAGATGACTGAAAAAAAATCATGAAAATCGGTTGATAGACGAAGCCAAACATGACTT
Source organism: Oikopleura vanhoeffeni (assembly GCA_004367855.1). Taxonomy (NCBI): domain Eukaryota; kingdom Metazoa; phylum Chordata; class Appendicularia; order Copelata; family Oikopleuridae; genus Oikopleura; species Oikopleura vanhoeffeni. The sequence continues at coordinate 498,162 of SCLH01000660.1, read as the reverse complement.
TTTAAGAATAGATTTTGGCACTTTTTTAATGCCTTTAGAGCTCATTTGTGCGATCGAAATTTTTTTTCAAAAATATCTTATTTGCTTTCACCACCCCTTAAGGGGGTAGGTGTCGTTTTTTTTTTAGCCCTTTAAAGAATTAATTTATGATACATTAATATCGGTTATGACTAAAGTTGACCTGACCAAAGGAATCTCATGGTTGGCAATTATTTTTATTCAAAACAATCTAGAACAAAATCTAGAATTTTCAAAAATTCGAATCTTTTTTGCTTTAACCCGCATAAAACCGGTATTTCACCATGATATGGAACATTTTATTGGTGAATATGACCCACCGAAACGATGCAAGACATTAAAATTATCGGAAATGTCTTAATCGAATTTTAGGAAAATTTCATCTATTTTTAAGCCAAAATGTTAAACCTAATTATCGAATTTGACGCTGATTGGTTAAAAATTTTTGATTAGCTGTAAGCCAACTTTTTGATCAGTGAAATCTCAGCTTCAATTTGGTGGTACTTTTTTCCGATCAGACAAACTTTTTTTCAACTTTTCATTTCCGTTTACTTAGTCAATATTTCTGAATTCTGGGGTGAAATTTCAAAAATCCGGAGCCCAACATATTACGACACTATATTCATCTACCTGAGTGAAAAAAAACGGTCTTATTCTGAACATCCGTCTTAGGAGAAGTTCACTTTGAAGACGAAAAATTGTGAAATCGGCGTTTCAAAAATGATTCTAGAAAATTCAAGAGCGAAATTCAAAAAAATGGCTCCAACATATAAGTAACCTCACTCTTCCGTACTATGTTTAAATTTTCAGACGCTTTGTATGTGGGGTCTAAAAGAAGAATCGATTTTTGAAAAAACCGTTTAGTGCTCTAGAATGACTCACCACTGGTGGTGTGATGTAACAAGGTTGACTTTGAGAGGTGTAATCGTTAGACGAAGGCTAGATCTACAAACGAGTATCCTCAGAATTTTTACAACTGCCCTAGATTTGTTCTGAGGCGTATTGAAAGGGACAAAAAGCGACACCTACCCCCTTTGGGGGTGGCATAAACGGCAGATTGAAGTCAATTATAACTCACGAAAGTAATTATTTAGTTAATTTTTTGTGCTTATTATCGTTAGAACTAATATATATGATCCAGCTCATTTAAAATAATGTTTTATCTATTTTAGGGAAAGATTTGAGCTCAAGTTTTTCATCTTTGATCGGAAAAATTTGAAAAAAAAATCAACGAATTATAAAAAATTTTCCGCATTTTTGTCCAAAATTTTTTCTTGTTGAATAACTGAAATCTGTGGGTAAACCAAAATTAACCACGTTTAACTATTTTTCATGGATTCCTAATATTTCTCGACCTGTTTGAAAAATCATAAAAATTTTATATTTTTTATGCACTTTTTTAGAAAAATTATGAAATTTTCCCCATCAAGGCCAATTTTTTATTGGTGTTTTTTGGAACACTCTCCTAAAAAATCAGGCAAAATTAAAATATTAAAATGTTCTGTATCTATTAAAATTGCCGTGTGACAACTAATCGGTCGATCGCGGGTGTTATCAAAAAAAACCTTTGATATTTAAGAAATTTTCGACTGTGCAGAGTAATTGGTAACTAAATTAGCGAGTACACCCGACATATTTGAAATATTAATATCGTCTTAATAAAAAAAATCTATAGTCGGTGTTAAGTTTGGAAATGATGCACAATGCAAAGTGGGTTTTTTGCATAATCAACTATAGTCAGTTATTGTTAGGAAATTAAAAATGTTAAACTTTGTAAGAATGAACACTTTTTGAAGTATAAAAATTAAAAAAAATTTCCACATTTTTTTTTCTAATATTGCTTTGAAAAATGAACCAATTGCTGGACTTATGCACCCCTTAATCATTTTCAATTCCGAAATTTCAGTTTCAATCGATGTTAAAATAAGTATAAAAAATCTAGTTTCGGAATTTTTTCTGAATAACTTTTTTTTTCTTCTTTATCAATGAACCAAAAGTTCTGTTAACAAAATAGTGGTTCGTTTTTGTGACCTAGAATTGTCACTGGAAATACCCTGACCACCGGATCACGCCTGCTGTTAACAAACGTTCTTTGTCGTCCCGGGCGACAATCAGTCGAATCATAAATTAAGGAAATAACCGGTCATCAAAATAAGCAGCTGAATTTTGCTCTTAGCCCTTTACCCACCGTAGATTATTCAGAGGATTACTTTCTGAATTGGCCAGAAAAATTTTTCAAAATAAATACGCAAAAAGATTGAGATAATGTTCATATAATTTCTGAGGCAGCGCGCGCTTTAATTTAATTGGCATTTTCTAGATTTTAAAATTTTCCATTTAGAATTTCATAGCTAATTTTTATGTGAATTATAGTAAGTCCCCCTCGCGAAATTAAATTCTCTGAAAATTTGACCCAGGTTAATTTAAGCCCAAAAAAAAGTGACAATGAAATGGCCTCGCGGTTCCAGATAACCACAAGGTGGCGCGCTAGGGATCAAACCTGTTAAAACACTTTCCGATAAAATATTTTCGCAATTTATTTGAATATTATTTATTTTTGTAGACTCACCTTTGATACGTACGCAAAATATTTTTTTTTTTGTTAATAAATTTTTCTCTATACAGTAGATAACGTTTAAAACCTTGTTTTAAAGTCATCAAATCAAAATTTCTCGATCGAACGGGAACTTTTTTTGTTTTCACATATATTATACAACCTTTGCCGATATTTAATTTTCGTAGTGGTTCCCCGGGAATAGTGCTTAGAACAAAGTCACAGCGCCATTAAGGTGAGGGCGGCCGCTCACTCTAATCAGTGTTTTTGACGAGCAAAAACCTGTCAACACCTTTTGATGAATATTTTGGAACATTAATATGAATTTATTTATTTTTCGTGAGACTCACCGCTTAATTCCGTACGCTATAATTTTTTTTTTCGTTAATCATTATTTTCTGAAATACAGTAGATAACGTTTAACAATTGGTTATTAAAGTCCTCAAATCAAAATTTCTCGAAATCGGAACGGGAATTTTTTTTTATTTTCACCATTTATTATACAATGAAACTTTGCCGATATTTAATTCGTAGTGAGTTCCCCGGTATGTGCTTAGACAAAAGTTATAACGCCAGAAGCGTGCGCCACGTTATCACGTTTCTTCTTATAGTGGGATATTTTGCTTACCCTAAATTTCAGTTGAAGCTTGAACAACCGCTTTCACTTAGCGGCTGATATAACCGAATGAAAGTTTAACTACACTCCGATGTTATTTATTTGTTTTGAATAAATAAAACATAGTGAAAGTTTAATTTCGCAAGTTTGACAAATATTTTGGTAAAGTATATATATTTCTTAGATAGTTTCATAAAACTTTGCTTGAAAATTGATATCTTTCAGTCAATTGATTTTTCGTCCGCTTTTTTCGTGGTTTTTCTGGCGAATTTTTCTCGTGAATTTTATCTCGTATTTTTCTCCTATACATGACCATGGTTTGAATATTTAAATTGCTCAACATAGCTTACGTTTTTTTATATATTTTTGGCATTCTTAATTTTTAATGAACATTCTTGCAATTATATACTAAATTTTCATTAACAGCGCCTTATTAAAATTTTTCTGGAACCGGTCGTATTGTCGCTGAAATAACTCTCTGTGAAGTTCGTGCATGATATTGGTGGGACTGCACAATTTTGTGCAATTAGTTCGAGGCCTTTGATCATTCAAATCGGCTGTTCAAGCTTTGAAGCAAAATTCAGGGTAAGAAATTAAGGCAGGCAGACAGTTATTACTCTTATAGTATAAAATTACTATAAAAATACTATGAATACAAATTAAGTTATTTGGTCTGTATCACGGTTCACTCCCACGAAAATAAATAATTTTTTCAAATTTTTATGTTGCCGAATTTTTTTCAAAGTGTTACAGGTTTTTGGCTCGTGGAAAAACACGATGTAGCGTGGAGCGCCCATCATACTGGCGCCTGTACTTTTTGTTTTAACTTTCCGGGGAAACCACTACAAAATTAAATATCGCAAGGTTCATTGTCATAATATTGTGAGACAAAAAAAAGTTCTTGTTTCGATTTTCGAGAAATTTTTAATTTGAGTGACTTTTAAACAAGGTTTTAGACGCTTATCTTACTTGTTTTTAGAGAAAAAATAATAAACAAAAAAATATTATTTGCCGTACTGTATTCAACGGTTTGAGTCTACAAAATTAATATATTCTAATAAATGTTGCGAAAATATTATTATCGAAGTGTTTACAGGTTTTTTGATCCCTAGCGCGCCACCTGTGGTTTTCTGGACCGCGAGCGCCATGTCTATTTTCATTTATTTTGCTTAATTAACTATGGGTCAAATTTCAGAGATTTTAATTTCGCGAGGGGGAACTCCCTTAAACTTTAAATAATATGAATTTTAGAAATTTTTATTTTGAGGGGGATTTTTTGCATTTTTATGGGAATGATTATCGCCGCCGTTTCATGGCATTTTTGGAGTTTAAGAAAGTGCGTTATAATTTTAAAATTTGTTGTTTCAATTTCGAAATATTTCCGAATAAAAAGTTCTTGATTACGTCAAGACGATATTTTAGATTTGAGTGGTTAAAATTTAAGCGACCGTTATTTTTGAACTTAATTTTTTAAAAAAAATTCCTCAGATGATATGACATTTTATTCCATTTTTTTTTCGTTATATTTTTGGAAAATTTCTCTGCCAATTTTAGTTACTAATCTCTTAATCAATCTACGGTGAAATTTCAATGAACTTTCCTGATTTTTTATTAAATATTTTCTGTTTTGATTTCAAACTATAAATGTTCGAACCATTTAAAAATTGCTTAAAGGCTCTATGGCAAATTAGCTGTTATTTTTGATGAACCGATTATTTTCTTAATTTATGATCCCACTTGATTGTTCGATCGGAGACCAAGAACGTTTGTAAAAGCAGCGACGGTGATCTGTGATCAGGGGGGTATTTTCCAGTGGACTTCTAGGTCACAAAAACGAACCACTATTTGTTTAACAAACTTTTCGTCATCATAAAGAGAAAAAATGAGATTCGAAAAATCCAGACACATATTTTTTAATTATTTTTCATAGATTGAAACTGAAATTTCGGATTAAAATGATTAACCTTGTAGGAGGATTATGTTCGAGCGATTTAGTCGTGCGACTTTATTCCGCGCCATATGCAGAAATATCCGATCGAAATGTCGGGGCAACGTAGTGTAGTGGTTAACACGCTAGAATTCAGACGTTCATTGATGATAGGCCCCCGGGTTCGAGCCCCGTGTCTTTCCACCATTTTCAGGAATTCTGATACCTTACATGGAAGACAATGGATGGACCCTCCAATCTAGGAAACCTTTGATTCCAGTATTTTTCTGGATTTAGAGCTGGGTTAACCCGAAAGGGCTAACTTGTGGGATATATGGGAACTCTAAAACTTGGTAAAAAAAAGGAAGCAGACCTTAAATTGTGAACCTGCAAGACGAATCGTTACTAGAGAAAATGTATCATTGAACAGATTTTCAAACCGGGATTCATCGGAAGTTAATATTAGGGTTAAAATAAGTTCATATCATCTTTGATATTCAAAAATATCTCATTTTTAAGAAATATTAATCGTAAAGTTTTATGTCACAAAAATTTCTTCTTCATTAAAAAAAATTATATTGTTCAGAAGAGTTTTTTTTTTTTAAATGTAACCATTTGTAATGTTAATTAAGTTCAAGCAAAATATTTTTGTTATCCGTGCTAAGTTATTTATGAATTTATTTAAATAAGATTGGGAATTTTTGTGATCTGTCATTAAATGATAAGTTTGATAATATATAATCTGGTAATAGTAAAAGTATTTTGGGATCCCGCTTTAAAAAAAAGGTGGTTCTTTTTAGCAAGCAATTTTTTGTGCTCCACAGCGCCCACAGGGAGGCTCGATCGATCATAAAACAACTCTGACCAAAAATTTTTCGCAAAACACTCAACTTATCCTCTCCGCGTTTTTCAAAGCGCGCGAGCATTTCTCTTTTCTATTAAGTCTCTCTTTTCGGAATTTAGATATAAAAGATTAATCTTTAAAGTTTTCTTTTTGAATTTACAGCAAAAAAACTCAGATCTTTCAAAGATTTATGTACTCTGAACCGTATTTACGGTTAAATCACAAATAAATCACAATCTCTATAAGGGTATTGTGGGTTGCAGTAGTTATTTATACCACGGTTCTGAATAGTATTTATATTTATCTGTATCCGACCTCCAGCAACGAAAAAATTTATTGCAAGCAAAAAAAAGTCTTACTTATTCGAAACTTATCTTAAATACATTTCGGATTTTGCTTGCGAAAATAATTCATTTATTTACAATTCTGACATAGGATAGTTCTCAAATTACGAAGAATAATAATCACAGGAAATAGTTACACTAATTTGAAAGTATTTAATTATTTTAATTATTAAGATTTTTTTGCTCCGTTTCGATATTTCAATTTGCTAATGTAATAATAGCGCGCAGTAAACTGCATAAAATAGTGATTTACGTAATCTGACAGATAATATATTCGTTTGTAATATATTTTAGCTTAGAGATTCACGCAGATCATCTGAGAAAAAAAGCGAAAAATTGCATGCAGGCGTTCGTTGAAAATAGTCCGTTTTCTAAAGATTTTACATTTTGCCTTATATTTAACTTATAGCAAGCAATTTTCAAATTAATTTTCGGGCGACTTAAGAATAATTTATTAAAAGTATTTTTTCGATGAGATTGTAGAAGAATTTTTTCTTCTCAATAATAATCGGCATAATGTGAGAGTTTTTTTAGATTACTTCATATACGGAGACTAGCTCATGGATTAGCAAAGGGCAGCAATTAGGTTTTATGCTTGAAAAGGTTGTGTATATAATTCCAAACCTTAATCAATTTTGACTTTTTCTATGTTACGGACTTACAATATAAATTGGAAAAATAAACGTCCACTCAATTCTCACAAAGATATTTTTGAGTTTTTAAAAAGTTATTTTTCTCCAGCACATTGAGGAAGCACCCACAATCCGCCTTCAGTTTTTGAGCGGCAAAGATCTGGAAATTATACATTGTGATACCTAATTGTTTAGCCTGAAGATTAATTGAACTTAAATCTCACATCTTTAACCATAATTAGAGTATCATTTGACTTGCTCGACAATCCGGAACAGCGGTCAAAGTAGAGTCATAATTTGTAGCAAAAACCCAAGTTATTCGTGAGTTTTAAAGGTAAACAAATAATTTTTCGATTTTATGAACCACAAGAACCCCACCCAGGTCTTGTTACTATCATATTAGAAAAATTTGAAATAAATTCGGTCTTTGAAAACTGCAAAAAATTTTTTCCTAAAAATATGGACAATTTGAGATGCTGGATTGTATTTCATTTCCATTAGTTCAAGGAACCTACTTTCATCATTTTGAAATATCTCTGTCCCAATTTTAACGCATTTGACATCAAAAATTATCTATTTTTAGGAAATAGAAGTAGCTGTTTTGGATAAGAAAAAATAATCAAATTAAAGTTTCGATCAGTAACGCCCCCGGGTCATTCAGCTGTTTTATTAATTATGTTTTAAATATTGTGACCAAAAAATTTTAACCTTTTGGAATTCAACTGAGGCTTTTATTANAACAAATCACAGTATTTTGAGAAAATATGGTACCATCTGATAGATAATTTCATTTAGTGCAGTGTCAGCTAATTTTATATGCATTTGGAATAAATTGCATATCTAATTTTTGCACTTTAATTTTTTTTACATTTTCACTTTTTTACATTTTACCATTTACCCAGGGATCTCTTGTCCTTCATATTCACGTTCGGGTTTGACTAAAATTTGCAACGCCCTCATCACAGAGAATTTGAACGTGTTTAAAAAAATCCAAAAATGTTTCGTACTAAAAAAAGCAATTTACTATAAAAAGTTCATATTTAGAAATAAATTTTTGTTTTCAATATTTCGCCCTT